>CAAKHD010000641.1:23146-35337 GCA_901007705.1 Fistularia tabacaria
TTTGGTGAATAAGGGGGGGCGGGGGGTGTCCCACATCTCCCCAAACACCTCCCCCACATTCAAAAACTGGAGTTTCCCACTTTTAACAAAACCCCCCCCCCCCCCCCCCCCCAAAAAAAAAACCCCTACAAGTCAATGCACGCTAAAGAAACACCCTTTCTTTAAAATCAAAATTTCTGTCATAAAACAGATTCTAAACCTCCGTGCCCGAGGGATGGAGTTCCTCTCAGCGCCTGACACGTACTACGACAGCCTGCGGGAGAAACTCAAAACCGCCAAGATCAAGGTGAAGGAGGACCTCAAGCGCATACAGGTGAGCAGACGTATTATTTCAACCGGTTGGAAATTACTTTCTTTTTTTCCTTTTTTTCTACTGCTTTACAACGATGCGAATCCGTGTTCCTCCTCAAGGAGCTGAAAATCTTGGTGGACTTTGACGACAAGGGCTACCTGCTCCAGATCTTCACCAAGCCCGTGCAGGACCGGCCCACCCTCTTCCTGGAGGTCATCCAGCGGAACAACCACTTCGTAAGTGACCGGTTAATCATTCAACCCGGCGTAAGTGCCGACGGTCCGGGGCCTCCTCTCCAGTTTCTCCCCCGTCACTGCCTTAAAGGAGCTCGCCTGAACACCTGTTTTGTGGCTCCCACCCACCGTGAGCAGTCTAACACTAGCCCACTTGTAAACGCTCAGTAAATCAATCACAGACGCAGATTAAAAGGCTCCGTGCTTCTTGGCGAGGCAGGGCGGCAGTGGTGGTGGGGGATCCCTGGATCGGGTTGCAGCCCGTGGCACTTAACGTGGAACACCTTGCACCCGTCCTGCGTGTCGGGACAGGCGCGTCCCGTCACTCTCCGGCGTTTTCGCCTGCCGTGCAGATGTGGATACAATGCATGAAAGTAAGAAACCGAATCTGAACCGCAACAAAGAAATCTCCCAGAGCGACTATCATCACTTGATCTTTTGATTCGCTATGAAAATATTTATGTGATTAATCTGCGAGCTGCAGGGCGAGATTGTGTACGTGCGCATACGTGGGGTCTTGTGAATACACCCCTCCCGAAACCCCCTCCCGGGGCCCATCCATTTTCAACATCAAAAGTGCTCATCTCTGGGAGCGGGCGTCTCAGAGAAGATCCCCAGAGCCAAAACAGAGTGACACCGAAGACGGCGGATCGCTGGGCAATTAGCCATCTGTGTGTGTGTGTGTGTGTGTGTGTGTGTGTGTGTGTGTGTGTGTGTGTGTGTGTGTGTGTGTCTCCCTCCAGGGTTTCGGGGCAGGAAACTTCAAGTCTCTCTTTGAGGCCATTGAGATGGACCAGGACGCCAGGGGCAACCTCACTGTGCTGACACCCGGGGGCCAGCAGAAGGCCTTCTACTGATCCTTCGCCGGCTGCCGAGCCACGCTCTTAGACTGTTATATATGACCGTGAATGGGCGACACTCGGCGGCGTCGGCAGCGCTATCAAACACGTGAAGGGTGTTGGATGTCTTCGTGTATGACAAGAGGCGAGTGTTATCAGATGCGCTGCTGGCTGTCGGTGGATTGGATGCTGTGCCGCTAAATAAAGCAAGTCGCGATCATGCAGGCGGGCTTTGTGTGTTTGGTCAGAAATGTCAAAGGAATGATAATTCACCCTTCTTGCAGAGAGCAATGGTGCCTCCACAACCCCTGTAGCTCATTCGTCCCCTGATCTTCCTTTCAGTCGATAAAAGCGCAACTCTTAGACTAGCGCTTCATTAATTCAAGATACAAATGAACGCAAGCGAGGAAGGCTCTCATTCATTTTTATTTGTTTTGCAAAAGTGCAAATAAATCGGATGAGGTTTCGAGGAAAGCAACTTGTCAGCGTCAGTTGTGTTTCGAAAGATCTGCATCTTGGCATGATTGCAACATTGATATTGAGCTGACTAAATATAATTCAGCTACAAAAACATACGAACAAGCAATAAATAAAAACAGTGCACCATCTTCTTCTTCCTTTTCTTGTTCATGTTTTGCCCTCCACTGTTGTATCTGTATATAAGTTGAAACATGCATGATGTCATAGTGTCATATAAGAAAGGGTGCGGCGATGATATCATGGCAGTGCTGTGATGTCGCACATGGACCCATGATGTCACTTAGATATTAGAAAAATCATAGTTCTGTTTAAATGCCGATAAAAAAACGTTCGAATTTTGGATCAAAACAGCCAAAGGACGACGGGGAAGTTAAACTGGCATCACACGCATGGCTGGATATCTTCGTTGATGTTACACGTTGATACTGTTGCGCCGCTGATTTTAAATTACACGCCGTGTCCTTTTTGTTTTTTAAGTTATTAATAAAGATTAAAACAAAACAAAGTTAATCAGCATTACAAAAATCACACGCCATCCAGTCTGGAATCAATGAGACTCGGGGCAAAGATTTTTGCTTTTCAAAGAGCACCCTCTCCAGCACCAGGGGATTTTCTCACACTTTCAGCAAATTATATCCCATAAATATATTCATATAACCATCATTTAACAAAACAATACTGTTTGAGCTGCGTTGTAATTCCCCCTTTTTTTACACCAGACGTTCTGACACGTCTGTCCGAGCAGGACTGCAGATGCAGCTAGTCGGGTTGATTAGCCCGATTAGCATAGCCAGAACCGGGCCGCCGGTGCTCGACCCACTCGGGTATCTTACGGGGAGAATAAGTAGAAAACAGTCAACGTTAGTTTTAGTGTTTCCGCCGGCGCTTTTGCCGCTTGAGAAAACGGCAGTTTTTGCGGTGGAGAAAGTACTGCTACTCGCGTTAGCAGACCGGTCTTTTAGCTTCTCGTCGCCCGGCTAAGCCGCGGCTTAGTTCAGCGACGCCTAGCTAAGCCTTAGCTTAGCGACACCGCGTCAAGCTAATTGGTTGATGACGCAGCTCCATGTCGCAGCCCCCCTCAACCCCCCCCGTTTCCGAAACACAAGTAAGAACACTTTTCAAACATTTAAACTGTTATATTACATCTTTAATGTATCTTTATTATTATTATTTTTTAGTTCTGAACAAATTATCCCGTTGCGTTCCGCCCCATCTTGTTATTGTTTAAACCCCAAAATGTTCGCTTATCATCACACTCATCCTCAAAGCAGAGTCAAAAAATGCAGGGCAAATGGAATAAATATAAATATTTATGATTAAATTATAAGCAGTCCTCACCCTTTGCAGTCTGAAAACACACTTATAAGTAAAACTGTAGATATTTTAAAACAAAACTTAGTCCGTTTTATATTGTACACTTGTGACGACGTTTTTTTTTTGCTGTTGTTTTTTTTTACTCCTACAATATCCAGAAGGACCTTGTAAAAGTCACCCATTTTGAAAGAATTTGAAGGAAATAAGTTCCGATTCATCTCTTAATTGTCCATAAAATTTAATTTATTTTATATTTCCGCCGACTTTTTTTAGGCACTGACTAACTCAATCTTTTTTTTTTTGACGGAAAATACAGTGGCTAGACTGGAAAAACTGTCACAACGGAAATTACCCAGAATGATTCTTTCAGGGAAATGTCCCAAATCTTTTATATAAAAAAGATTAATTAAAACATGCCCCTAAATTCTGGCCTCATGTATTTTTCCAAATAAAAGGGACTAATATCAAAGTGTCAAACTCATGTTAAATTTCTCTGTAAAAAGCAAAAAGTATTGGAGAGGTATAACATTTTAATTTTTCCATCAAAGCTCTGGTGACGTGATGTTTCTTTGGTGTCCTGCAAACAAATGACAGTGCAAGGGTGTTTTTTTTATTATTTAAAAATAATTTATTTGCATATAATTGGAATGAAGACAGGTTGATACATCTGTGATGGCACCGGTTAGTTTCCATACAGAAACACTGGGTCTATACAGAAACCACACTTTCAAACCTGGACAAAATGGATAAATATATTAGTAAATAAATATATTAGTGACATGTCACTATATTGAAATGTTCTATTATATATAAAATACAACACTATTTCATTTCTTTTTTTTATTTATTTTTTGTTGCTCTCTGTTTTTGTACACAAAGTATCCAAAATATACTGACGTATCCCTTGACGTTGTGGAGGGATTACTTTTTTCTTTTTCTCTTTTTCCCACTCTATCAGGAAAGGCAGTTTCAGCTCATTATTCTTGAAAAACATTACAAAACAAACAAAAAATAAAAACAAAAAAAGGACAGGATGAAATCAATGACATTAAGGGTGTTTTGGGCTTGTTTTCAAATTAATACTATGAGTTATATATATATATTTTATCTAAATAAAAATCTTTTTTAGCCAAAGTGCTCCTTGTAATTCAGTCATTTCCATCGCGGTGTAGGAGACAAAAAAAAAAAGAAAAACAGACATGGAAACCCTGATACTTTAGCTGGAGGCTTTGTGACACATTCAAAGTGAGGTATCGCTATGAGGGGTTACAGCACGATTGTCCATTGAGTCGATAATTATTTTGAACAGGGTTTTTCAAAAGTAGATATCGTTAGTCAAAGGGAGGGAATTTTGCAGCGGTGGTGAAAAAGGCACATTTTTTTTCCAAGATCTGGCCTCTTTGGTTAGTCAGGTAAGAGCTTGATTTTGACATTTGAATGACAAACAAGGCACGCACAGTCTTAAGTAAGTGCTACTGGTTACATCGGAATATGTTATTTGCACTTAGCGGTATCCGCAGTCCTACTGCGAATGGGCGCCCTTTGACGATTCTCTGATCCTTTTAAGGTAGAAGTCCGCGCTGAAACAGAATTCCAATCCCTCTACTCTCTGCAAGAATGAAGCAGTTACACTGAGAGAAAAAAAGGAGGGGGGGGAAGACGTCTTTGATAACATGATGGGATTAACTGGGTGTTCAGAGTAATTTTCCCGAGACATAAACACATTTTCTGTCTGTCACTCTGCCGCAGTGGTTAAGTGGGGGCAGAGGGAACGGCAGCAACCGGTGATTGAAGTCTTGGGAGATGATTACATGTTGTCAGCCAAACATCCGACCTTGCGACAACTGGTACGTAATGTGACCGAACTCTGATTTTAACTTGGATCTTTCCTTCAAGTGTTGCAAACTTGAGAATGAAAATGAGAATTGGCCATCCAAGCGGGGCTGTGGTGAAGGAACGTTTTACACATTCTGATACCTAAACTGTGATTGAAAAAGAAAAAATAAACAAAAACATCGCTTTTTTTTTTCTTTTTTTTTTTTTTCCAGTGTTTCGATTGTTCCTGAGATGTATTTTTCTCAGGATCTACCGTTTTTCTGTTTGAAATCATTGGAATACTTTAAAGCTTGTATGAAACAGGTGCCATGGCTGCACGGGACCATAAGGCCGAACCTCACATGGCTTTGCTCCAGTTATATTTATTTTAAAAGGCACGGTAGCATTTTTATTCATTTTTAAGTGGCTGCGATGAGCTGTTTTCAAGAGCTTTAGTTGCTGGAAGATTATGGGAGGGCTTCCCCATTCAAGGAAGTGGCAGGATACAATGGAGGTCAAACATCTGACTTGAGGGTTGGCAAGAGACACGACATAGAAATGAAAATAGCTTTGTTGTGACAACATAATTCAGAATTCAGTCAAATGGTTTCATTTTGAAAAGGTGAAAAGAAAACAAAATACAGAACAACCCCCCCCCCCGCCCCCCAAAAAACAAAAAACAAACAAACTTGATGAAAACAGCTGCCATCATTGAAATATTGAAAACAAGGCCCATGCAAGGCCCATGCAAGGCTCAGCAACCTCAGTGAAAGCTCATGATGGTGATGGGCTGATCAGCCTCCTGCCAGGAGAGGAGAACCTTTCTATTAAGTTTATGGGAGCTACATGGTTGTGACGAAAACAATCACTACAGCAGTACCTTTTTATTTCTTTTCTTTCTAAAAAGACCCCTGTGTGTGAGGCACGTTAAGAAATCTGAGCTGAGGTAGGCGGGAGAGAAAAGCATTATTTTTTTTCTCAGCTGAGGCTGGACTCAGTAAAGGAAGACGAAGATCACGCGAGTGAAAGTTTTAAGTACCTCTAAGAAAAATCAAGTTATTCTGAAATAGAGTGAGCAACGAAGAGATGGTCTCATGTCACTTGGGGTCATAGGAGTTTGTGGTGTCGGCGATGAATCTTTTTTTTTTTTTTTTTTTCCACTGACACGGAGAAACACTTTTACTCTTTGCGGTGTCCCAGAATCTCCCTTTCACCCAACATATAGGAATTTGTTTTGACACGACAAATGCATCCAGGTTAATTGTTAATTTGGCATGATTTAACACAAGCGACGACAATGTCGGAGGGCAGTCCTTTTAGGATAAGTCTAAATCACGAATGCTGGCCAAACGATCTCGAGATTAACTCCCAGGGGTTGCCTGGTAATCATCTGGACAAAGGCATTACTGGCGGAATTAAGTGGAAGACATGAGAGCAACAGCCAATGGGAGGCTTGTCCATTCTGGCTCCTGTGTAGCAGCGTGATATTGGGGATGCGACGAGTTCTCACACACCGGACTCCTCTTCTGATCCTGGCGACACAAAAACAACGAGTCAGCAACGCAGCATGACAGAAATCTGGAGATAAACATGGGTAATCGTCCCACTCAGGTCCAAATGTTTAACTATGACATTGTAGAAAATAACTGAAACCCACCCTGATTGTGGCACAACGTTTGGCAGTATAAACAAATGTCTGTGTTGCGGTCGGTTGCTGGGCCGTGGTGGAACCGACAGGGGGTTCTGTCCGGCGAGGTCCCGGGCCCCAAGAGCTGAGGTTCGGAGCGGGCCTGCTGCACCCGCTTTTGCCACACAACGTGGGCCCCGGCGCAGCAAGGCCAGTCTTCCATAGCTCCAGAGTCCAGGATGAGGGGCACGGGGAGCAGGGCGGGGCGCAGCTCAGCCGGGGAGCAGCAGAAGCCGGGACCCTGGCCGTAGTGGATGTGTACGTTGCGCTCGTCCTGCAGATCCAGGCTCTGATGGAAGTGAACGGAGGGGCCGTCGAGCACGCAGCCCCCCACTCGCCCCAGAGGAGCGGGGGGTTGCCCGTGCCCCTGGTGACAGCAGTGAGTTTGTAGCTGCAAGGGGATGGGGGACACCAGGACAGAGGGTCCCGAAGAGTTCCCGGGGTCGTGATCCCGACCTTCTGTCCCAGGACTACGATCTGTGGGGTCCGGCTTTGGGCACTGGCAGGGGCTGTGTTTGGGAGGGGGCACAGCGGCGTCTTTGTCCGAAATGAGAGCATTAGGTGGAGGTGCGGGCGCAGCAGCTCCCTGCTCCTCATCGGAGCCCCTGCTCAGGCCCTGGCTGTGCTCCCCGTCCTCGTAGTGGTGGTGTCTGTGGCGGTGGTAGTGGATGTGGCTGAACACAGTCTGCGGCTGCTCGTCCGCACAGCCCACTTTGTTCACCACAGAATCTAGAGACCGAGGCCGCGCCTGGGCCCCTGCCTCCAGGCTGTTTCTCCGGGGGTCGCACCCGGACCCTGACCCGTAATACCCAAACGGATCATAGTCGCTGCTGAGTGAGCTACGGAAGGTGGACCAGCTGCCATAAACCCCCTGCAGGGAAACATCAGTACAGTTGAGAACCGAGTCACTTGAGGAGCCGTGACACGGCCCTGAGCTGGAGTCGCTGGCCGGACCGTCGGCCAAGTAGCCGCTGCGGTCTGTGTGGTAGCTGCCGCCCGAGCAGCTGCCCTCGTCCAGCCGGCTGTGGGCTGGTGCTCCGCGTGGCTGTGGAGCGACAGTGCTGCTGTGGTGTGCTCTGGAGCTGGACGCACTGCGCTGGGCCAGGCAGGATGAGCGGTGGTTGGGGCAGGAACGCCGGGGGTTGTAATGGTGAGCGGAAGTCCGACAGTTGCCCCCAGTTCTGTGTGGCCGTCCGGGACCCTCCGCGGGATGGTGGTACCCGCACGAGGGGCCGAGTGGGCGGCTGGGGAGGAAACGCAGGGCCTGCGTGTCTATGTGAGATGATCCATTGTAGTGGCCGACTGAGGGGTAGGGTCCGGAGGGTCCACGGGGGTAGTGCAGCCTCATGGAGAATGGGATGGCGTGCTGGGGGAAAGGGTGGTTGCGTGGTCCGCTGTAGGGCTGAGGGTGCAGGAAACTCTGCTCTGGAGTCTGCTGAAGTCTGCTCCTCTGGGGCTGTCGCTCTGTCCCTGCACAGCACAAAAGCATTCACAGTTTCTAGTGACTTAAAAGCTTCAGGAATAATCGTGAGTTATCGAAGAACTATTTCTAGCGATGAACTGTAGCCTTTAAAATGTATGACCGGTATTTTAAACATTTTCTCAGTAAAATCCCGAAAATGCCCATAAGTCCCCCATACACAAATATTGTCATGTCTCAAGTGAAATTACAGTATATTGTATATAAACTGTCAATTTTTCAGCCATGAAAAAGTCTCAATAACATTTTCTTATTCTGCAGTATCATATTCACTTGATTTATTGCTGGCAATATCACAGATGCAATACATTTCGACAACTTGTTTGTATTTTTATCAATGAATGCACACAAAGGCTCCAGTGTTTTACGCAGAGAAGCGTAATCATATATAACTGCAGCGAGAAGAAAGGAGATTTTCGACTGCATGGGGAAACAAATCTAACAAAATGGAATTGAACAGACCCCTGATTTGTCTTGTGGGCAAAGTTCAGCTGGAACCATGTTTTTTGAACTCGTCCACTTATTCTGGCTCGTGGGGTTTGTTAGCTTTTCATTTGATCAATGGGTGAGGGAAATAAGAGTTTATCTATCTATATATACAGTTTGGTAACCCAGAATCCCTCACTCACGATGGGGATCAACGGGTTCACAGTGACCAGGCCTTCAGTTTGCTGTCAAAAAACTGAAGGCTCGTACATTTTCACAAGGCTCTGACTATGTCCTGGCAGGTTATATTCAAGACTTACAGTACAAAGACTTAATAGAGGAATGTCTGTGCCATGTGATCTGAAGTTGTGCGCAGCCAGCAGCAAAGCCAGGAGATGGTCACATATGAGGCCGGTTTTGTATGAACGAACAGCAAACAGCCATGCCAGCCACAGCAAACTGCACTGACATGGCTGAGCATTTATATTTATTACGAAGCCAGGATATGGAATGAGAGTGTGCTAGCTTGGTTACAACTAAATGCATTTTTCTTGTGCATGTGTGCGGCAATAAATCACACCTTCAGTAAATTTATATATTTTTCATTATCTATCCATATTTAATACAAGATTTGACTTTGATATTTTCAATGTTTTGCCTACGGCTGATGGATTGTTATCATTGTGATATCAACTCTGGAAGGCAAATTCCTGCCTCGCCGTTTCGTCCGAAACTTAACTGGAAACGTGCTTGTCCTCACCCATGATGTTGTGCATGCACAGGGGACAGGTGCGGTGCTGCAGCAGCCAAGGATCAACGCAGTCTTTATGGAACTCGTGCGCACAAGAGATGATCCTCAGATGCTTGGATGAGAAAGAAAAAGAGAAATTTGTCACAAGGGAGTGTATTTTACGTCTGTAGTTCTCAGATTCCCCGCCTCTAACCTGGCCGTCCTGGAAGTCCTCCAGGCATATGGCGCAGACAGGGCTTGAGTTAGAGCTGCTGGCTGAACCCCAGGCCCCACGGTGGCGCTGTGAGCCAGAGCAGCCCTGGGAGATGTAGGTCCTGGTCTCCAGTCGACTTATGGCCCGCATTGTCTGCTGATGGACTGAGTCCTGGATGCGTGGGAAGAAAACAGACAAATCCCACTGACATTAATATCCAACCGTAAAAACCTGCAGTTCAGTTTAGTGCTTTGCATGTCAGCATTTGTCCACCTACCCACGTTCTGTTGGACTTGCATTTGTAGCGGAAAGCGAAGATGAGGACGATGGTCAGTATAGCAAAAACGATGGTGAGCAAGATTCCTACATCATAGTGTGGCTGAGAAGAGAGGATATAATTCTTGTCAACATTGATGTTTAACAAACAAAATTGTTTTGCTCGCAGTGACTTGATGCCACGGATCTGAAATGCCTTAGATTTTCTATCAAAAGATTCAATATATGATCTGAGACAGATACAGCTGGAATTGAAAATAGAATTCCAGTTCTGACTTTGAGTGAGGAATTGGTGGTTAGAAACTGCAAAAAAAACAATCCACAAAATCCCTCGAATGAATATCATTTGATTTTTGCCACTGTTTGACATGCTTGGTTTGTTTTATCAGAGTGTGACAGCATCATACGGCTCAATGAGTTTGCCATAAGATAACTGCAGTGTTACAGGTTCTGGGCCATTGAAACCCCTCATTTCTCCCCCATTCTTAGCCATTGGGATAAAAAGTGTGTGAATGTGTGAGTAAAAAGAGGCATCTCCCATCTTGCCAACATTATGTGAACCTGTTGAAATGACATCAGCCCTGAACAACAAGCTGACAAACACAGTCTCACAAAAACAGTGTTATTGTGTTTGTGAACCACAGGAGTAATGGTGTTACAAAGTTGAAAATCAAAAGTCATTTATATTTGTGCATTTTTGAAATGCACGAACAAAACCCAGTGCTTTTTTGAAAGAAAAAAAAAACTTTTTGAAAGCAAAAAAATACTTTTTTTTCAAGAGTACTTCAGATGAGCCTGTTTGTCAGGAGAGGCTTTTCTAAACGCTGATGCTTTCGAGGGACAAAAATGACATGTTCCTCTCATGAGATGAAGCTGCTGTGTTGACCTGCATCAAGCTGTCATGGCTATGATTGAGGAGATGGCCAAGAGATGCACCCTAGCGACGAGCAATGAATCTGATTTAATAACCCCCTGTCGCTTTCGGGAGCCTCTCCACGAAGTTATGGTGATCTGATTACATGGTTTAGAGGAATTTTAGTTGACGGACTTTGACAGTTGCACCCAGAGTTATAATGCTGCTCTTTTGCCATTTTGCCAAAAATGTTTTGACTGTATTAGACCGAATCTAGTAAAATGACTAAACTCTCTTTGTCATTTTCATTTGACTTGTTGGAAAACCGTTTTGAACTCTACTAAGCCTCAGGTGAAACCTCAGACGATGATGACAAATTGAGCTGGTTGGTAAGGCCGGAAGTTATAATCCCATAAAAAAAAAAATTCAAAGCGATTTTTAATGATGAACCATACATATGTCAATATTTCCACGTCTGACTTTCTGGCCAAAAGTCAATGTGATAAACTATTTTATTTGTTATTCTTAAGAACTTGTTGTTACATCTTTGCTGCTATGCACTGATTGCCAAAAGAAGATCTACCTGTACTGAGTGCATGTTATTAATAGATGAGAGCTGGAGTGTGAGAAGGAAAGAAGAAAACCTCTGGGATTGATCTTGAGGTTATATGGTTATTAAGAGTTGTAGCTCACACTCTATCACTCTGATACACATGATTGTCGTACCTTTCATGTATCACGTTTTTAGGCTTTCATTTATTCTGATTTAATGGTCTGTTTCCTCAGCCATTTTGTCTATGTTATGTTACAACCTTAAAACTTTTCATAAAATACTTTTACAAAGTGTGTCTATGTAGAAAATGACAGAGGCTTTCCAGAGGCTGGAAATTAAGTAGGCGTCAGTGGTGTCACGCATCCTTTCTACCCTGCAACTTCAGAGAGAACGCGCACATGCGTGTGTGCGTTTCTGTGCACACTTACCCATTTAGGCTGCTCAAGCAAAACCTCAATGCGAACTTTGGCTTCCTCGTTCTTGTTGACCAAGCCCATCAGTTCCTCGGCGTCCCCAGCCTTCACCAGCACGACAGGACGGGGAAGAGAGTCCGTTTTTCGCAGCTGGATTAGGGCGAGGAGTAAATGCACGGAAATATGAGTGTGAGTGCGTGTGCATTCTGCAGTAACGCAAAACCGAACGTGTCACACACACACTCACTTCAGCTGCAGCGTTGGCATCATCGCTGACATCGAAAATCACAGCCTGAGCTCCCTTGTCCAGTGCCATACGAGCCTGAAGTGGACACAGAACTTTTTGGTTAATACAGTTGAAAAGAAAAACAAACAAACACAACTATATGAGATTTTTTTTTCAAAGAAGCAAAACATTGTGGGTCCATCCGCTCTTGATAGAGATGAATCCTGAAACGTCACTAGGGGGCAGTCATGTCATGGTCACCCTCCTCCACGACACAGACCAAAGTACAGCCAACACTTCTTTCTTTTTTTTTTTTTTTTTTTTTTAATATGACACTGGGTGAAAGGGGGGATTGTCATG
>CAAKHD010000641.1:47449-58412 GCA_901007705.1 Fistularia tabacaria
TGCTGACACACTGCCTCCACCTACCCATCCCTCTCTCCACACACACACACGCCCACACCCACACACACACACACACACACACACACACACACACACACACACACACACACACACACACACACACACACACGGACATAGTGACAAATGGACCAAATGAACACGTGCGCACAAACAGCGTTTGCAGATGAAGTACAACAAGATAAATATACGGTTTTAATACACTCGCATTTCAGTGATACTGGAACACAGCACAGCTGCGAATCACTGCAAGTTCCATCTCAGTTTATACTGTTTTTCATACTTTGGATGATCATTTCTATGGTGTAGCTAAAAGAAATCCGCTTGACTGTCCCCACAGGTGTTCAGTTACTCAACACACAGAGAAGCCATTATTGCACATTTTTAAATGTGCTCGGGATGTGTATTTCAACTAGCAGGCTGGGCAAAGATTTCAGCTTATGACAGGAATAAAAAAAAAAAGCCCATTCATTCTTTGTTAACCTTTCGGCCCAGTGGGCTGATCCTCAGGATTAAACTCTAGCAACGGTGAGCATACAACGGTGACCAACATATGCAAATGTTGTTGCAACATTGAAAACATGAATAAATAAACTCAGCCCTATTTCTATAGTTTCGAAAAGCCAGTCCGTGCCACACACACACAGAGGAACGAGTGACAAAGTGTCTACTTTTTAATTCAAACCCAGCCCGTCTGCAGGGAACTGACTCACGGCTTATTGGCAGTTTGCTTAATTCTATTATAATTTGTTTCCTGCCACCTGCGTCCTTCCGATAGCATCTGATGAAAGATTCAAACGGCCGACTGAATCACGGGAAATGATAAAAGTGAGTGTGATCAGAGCTTATTGACCTGCAGCCGTTTGATCCCTGGGCTCGGAGCTCTCTGCTTCAGGCAGAATGGAGACATGGACATTTCATTTTAAGGACAAACGTGGCTGTTTTAAACGTTGGCTATGACAACACGGCTGTTGCCTGGTAGTGTTTTCTTGCACGCCTCCTAACCTTTCGCTATTTGCCATTTTCTTAGGAAAGAAAGGCTGCACGTGCTCTGTTGATCGCGTCACAAATCAATGCACACGGGGTTTCGGTGTATCAAGCTCGTTGGCGGATGCCAACCACTGCTTTGGCTGCTATGCTGGCTGCTGTTCAGCAGGTGTTCGCTCGTAAAGCTACATTTATGCAGGAAATATCTTCCAAGTCTCATGATACACAGCAGTGGTCCAGGGAAAGTTAGAGTGACATCTAGTTACCTAACCAACGGTTAGAATTAGTGCAAAAACAAGAAAACAACAAAAAAAAACCCCACAAAAAAACACTTCTTTTTTCTGGAAGAAATGCTCTTCCTCTTTACTCATCCACAGCGAAACGACTTGAAAATATAGAGTCACTCTGTGATGTGGACAGGAAACATTTTAAACGCACTGGAGGTAAAACTAAACCTTGAGCCGTACGTGTTTTCCCACAAATGAGAGGAACTTTACTTCAGGGAGAGAAACTGAGCCGTCCTGTAGCACCGCTGCTCCAGAATGAAGGGAGGCCCTTTTTGAGTGGAATGTGGCTACATTATATGGCTGTTTTTATCTTAATTGTAACTGTTTCAATCCAGATTTAGTAGACAAGGCTGTCTGGAGTGCACGTAACCTATGGATCAGAACAATCCGTCTGAACCCTCTGTGAAGATATTTTGGTTTGGAATCGAAGGGGTGGCCCGATGCACCGAAGCCTCGGTCGAACATTGAGTCCGGCCAAGGGGCCGAAAAACAGGCGCGGGCTTACATCCGGCTCCCGGCGAGACGACTGCAGTGTTTTCTTTACGATGCCAGCGACGGAAGATCTAGAATCTTGTCCTTTCCTTCGCGAGATATTTCTGGCATCCTGGTCTCTGGCCTTTGTATAAATGAGCAGAAAACTTTATGCCTCATTGACGATGATGCCTCGTCAATCACATGCTAAACTGATAAACATACAGTTTCTGGAACCACTGTGTCCCGTGGGATTCATCGGTGATTAGAAATCCTTTTTGCAGCGGGGAGCTGTTTGGTTAAACACCATTTAATGGCCGGCTCAAATGAAAGAAATACCGGCCCGGGGGTAATAACAGTCATCAGAGACGGAGGCTATGACAGCTGGGCTCCTCCCGAGGTGTTATTGTTGTGTCTCCGTGCAAGACGCCGAACCCTAAATTACTCCCGACGAGCGGGGATGGTTTGGCTAGGAGGCCGTCCCCTCCATTGGCGCGTGAATGTGTGTGTCAACAGTCAAATGAAGCAACGCAGTAAAGCACTTTAAGTGCAGATGAAGTGGAAAGGCACTGTATAAATAGAGCCGGCTTACAACAGACAAGCCATATAATATACCCGCGGTATAGTCATAACCTCACTCGCCAGGTCACATCCACGTCCGCTTTATGGTGGCCCCGTGTCACGTCAGGTCACATGCTGACCGCCGCACGGGAGACTGACTTGTCGATAATGTTATTAAAGCTTGCAAAAGCGAAAAAGTTCAAAGGATTTCTAGCTGTTAAGCGTGTTGGCCATGCAAATCGGAGTCTAAATAGTCTCATTGTATCCGTACAGGGACACTGTCTGCACTGTGAATCTCTTTATTTTTGTCAAACCCCTGTTAAAAGCCAGTGAGGGAGGGGGGGCACTTGGCACCAACCTACCTGAGTCAGAGTTAAACAGGTTCATACCGCGGGGAGGAACAAGAACTCCCTCCCTTTGCCCGCAGTGTCAGGGCTCACAAGACCCGTTTGCTGGTTCCCTCCGAACTCTGGGAGATGCTTGTTTGCCCGAGGAGGCAGTTATCGGTAATACAAACCTGGCTACGATCCACTTCACTTTCAGTAGCGGCATGCCCTTGCCCGAGCCCCGGGCCAGCCAGAAAAAAAGAGAGAGAGAGAAAGTGAAAGACGGTAAATGAGACACAGCCGAAAAGAGAGAGAGAGAGAGAGCGAGAGAGAGAGAGAGAGAGAGAAGCGAAGGGGCATCGGCGGGGGGGGAAATGTCTTTTTTTTTATGGGAATGTTTCACTTAATCTCATAAAGGCAGCGTGAAAACCTCCATCTGTTTGCAGAGCAGTTCAAAAGAGGCTCCACATGCCTCCGCTTGCTGCTATATAAAAACAACATTCTAATGCAGATCTTAAAGAGGGCCAGCGGCTCAGCCTGCACAATGAGAGCTGGGATGTGCCAGACCGGAGGAAGGGAGGGTGGAAACAGGACTAGGTAGGTAAACGAGGCAGGGTAGGGGGGGGGCCGAGAGAGAGAGAGAGAGAGAGAGAGAGAGAGAGAGCAATGACAATAATGGGAGGAGAAAGAGAATAAGAGAGGAGGGGAGGGAAGGGGACGGAAAGTGTCAAATCAAAGCAGCAAACGTTGCTGTCAACAGTCCTGGTTCTGACCTGGCAGGCCTGACCTTGAGGCAGCAGACAGACAAGATTGCCCTCTGGCCTCGGACGCCACTCCTCCGGATCAACCTATTCACCTCCCTGGCTCCCTCTCGCCTCCCTGACAGTAACCCCCAATTTAGTTTACTGCTCTCTCAGTAAAAAAAGAGGGTCATTTGAAACCTCCCGTTCAGGTAAAACCCAGAACGCCAGCCGGGTTTTTCAGGAGCCGCTTTTTCTTTTTCTTTTTTTTTTTTTTTTTTTTACAAGCGTTCCTAATAATCTGATTAGCACACTCTGTGTTTTTTAACTATGCCGAGCGCCAACGCCGCGCACATGATCCCCTTTTGTCCGACGTACAAAGCACACGCATCGGCCTCTTTTATAAAATTCAACCATCGTGAAATTGTGCACACATGCACCGCGCTCTCTACTCCCATCTTTAGCCATGAATGGATGTTAGGCACTCCCTTAGTTAATCATCAGCAGATAAAAATGCCAAACAGCCCTTGGAAGCCTAAAGCGGCCCATGAGTCAGCGACCACAGCTGCAACTACACATAAAAAAATGATAATACGAAATAAAGACCAGTTTATGTGTGGGAAAAGGCGTACACTTTGGGATTTTTTATTTATTTTTTTTATTTGCGCGCACATCTTTTATGTATCCGACGCCGGGAGCAAGAGATGTGGCGGATCAATCGGTGAATGGATTAACATTTGACAGGGGCGCATTAATTTTTTTTTGCATTAGGTGACACCAATTAGGAGCCGACGAGCTTCCTGGTTATCACAGCTGGCGTCGCTACCGAACTGAGACTCCAAGACAAAGAAAAAAAAAAAAGAAAAAAAAAGGAAAAACTTTCTTGCAGCGGACGCCACTAATTTGTAGTTGACGGAAGCCGGACCTCTGTTTTTAAAAATGTTTGATTACGAAAGCGTAAAAGAGGAAACCATCGGAATTCGTAAACAAAATCCATGAGTTATGATACCTCCCGAGGAGCGCTGGATAGAGTGGACGTTTCTCAGGCCTGCACATACCCTGCTTCTCCTCTCCCTCTTCATGTTTCACCACGGAGCTTACCATTTGCATTTGTCATTAATGGAGGAATGTCCTGGCCGAGAACATCTCATGTTTTATTGCAGCTCAAGAATGGAGATTCGAGTTCAACCCCCCCTTTTTTTCGAATTTAGCGGCAGCCGCTGAGGACAAAACCGCGCGTTTTTCCTCAAACGGCGGGCGCGAGAATCGTGACTCGTCTTGCCGAAGCGGCGAGCGTGAGGGGGGAGAAAAAAAAAAAAAGGAGCAGATTAGCCGTTTACATCCGTTGAAGCACCAGGAGCCAAACGTCCACGATGCGGTGTGATGTCTCCGCACACCTCCCGTCTCTTTAGCAGGGACAAGACCAGGCCCGATCCCATCTGCTAAGCTATTTCCAAGAGGCATCCCTCTAAAAAACTCCAGGGTTCAAACTGCGAGACGATCAAAGGGCTTATACTGCAGTAATAATAACTTACTGCCCTATGAACACCTCATTCATCAGGGAGAGGCAGTGATATAGTACAGTTGTAACTGCAGGGCCATTAAGTACTCATCATATGATCCTATTTGCCATCACTGTGGAGAAAAGAAAAACCTTCAATTCTGCAGTCACAGGGCAGGAATCATGGATGAACGAGCGAAGGCAGAAAAAACACAAACGGGCAGAGACGAGGAGGCGCTCGCCCGTCCCTGTGCCCGCAGTGAGTCGAGCAGACCCAGACAAAAGGCTGCATGTGGACCGGGCGCTAACGTGCGCTCGGGTTATTTGATCGTGTGGATGGTTTTTAAAGCGGCCCGCTCGCGGAGGTGGTCTTGACCCGGACCACACCTGAATGGCCGCCTTGTGGAACGGTGCCCCAGAATTCCCACGGTGTGTACGCAGGTGTTATTAATACACAACAACTGATGATTTAGACAACGCCTGTAGGATTCGAGTTGTGGAAGAGTCCTTCTGTTTGTCTCCCTGTTTGTGTGGAATGTGCCATCTCGCAGCGTGTCAGCGTTACCTGTCCCCGATCCCCCCCACTTTAACCGCAACAAGAGCTGGAGTCTGAATTTTAAGTGCATTTGCTTTGAGTGCTTAAGCCTGAGAAATGGTTTGTTTTGATAGGGGTGGGACAGGCAGCAAACTAAGCAAAGCAAACTGAAATGAACATTAAAAGTTAATTTCGGTCGCAAGATTAAGTTAACATGGGCTGACAATAACACTTTTTAATATCCCTTTCCTTGCATAAAGTCTTTGCATGTGTACATGCAAGTCATGTGCTGTCGGATAAATACTCTGGAGCTGTTATTATTGGGTCTGCCTATGCTCGCCTCCCCCCCCGAGCTGCATAAGCTATGTTGCAAAATGTGGTGTAGCTTGAAATACGCCGCCTCAAAAAACTGTAATAGTCGCAGCAATCAAGACCTTGTGCAAAAGGGTAAACTCCGGACAGCGGTGTTTCTTCTGGGTCTTAAATTTAAAATTTCCTCCTCCAGTTCTACCCTCTAATTTGCCCAGACTCTTCCTGCCACTATTTCGCTCAATGTGACCTTGTTAAGTATTTACTTGCTTTGAATTTCGGCCGCAGTTGTCAGAAAAGCACAACAAAAACCTCACCGTGCAATAGGAACGGGCTTTGCCATAGAACGTTTCGACCGTGTAATTGCGCCCCCGCCGATGGATAAATGCCAAAAAATCTGCTTCCGATACGCCGCGTTGTCTGTATAAACCAGCGAGGCTGCCGACCACACAAGCAGCCGAGTGGGCCGTATTAATCAATTCATTCTTATATATTTATAAACATAATTTGGCACCGCCCGGCACCGGATTTTGCCTTTCTCGATGCGCGTTACACAGCTTTCTATTTTCAGGGTGTCATATTCCTCCGGCCCTGTTTACCCAGTGCCGACGACAGCCTGATGAAACCCTGACGAGACCCTGACCCCTGCACGCTCCCTTTGAAGTGACAAGTGAGAGATGTGCTGCCCTAATATGCCTCGGGACGCGAACACTTCTCCAACGCCAGGAGCGGCTCTGCTAAACAGCAGCATGCTAGCCTTCGGGGAAGGAGATAAAGAGCTAGGCGTGCGAGGCGCTCACATGAGTAAATCTAGAGTGCAGCCTGTCGTTTGTATGCGTCGCGACGGACGCAGTGTCGCGTGAAAGAAAGCATTATGTCTTTTTTTCCGCGCGTTTGAAGGTTAAAGGGGTTGCAGTTTATCCGCCTTTAACCGTCATTTCTTTTGAAACAAGCGTGTCCAATGGCTGAGATAATTCTGTGTCGTGTAAATTAGCTCTCTTTCAGAGCCGATCGCTTGATGTGTGTGGAAAAAGATCAGCCAGTTTTGCTCTTACATAAAAGCAAAGTTAAAAAAGGATAAAATGGTTTTCCCAAAAACAAGACGAGTTTGTTAGGACATAGTCTGTGATCCACTCATTCACACACACATCAGGTGATATTCCAAATGCTTCTATTTTGGAGAGGTACTTTCCACTGTGCGGCAGATGTAGACATCTCACTGTTTGTCTATAAAAGTTTTGTGGTGATGCTGTCAAACTCAATTAGACTGCAGAGTTAGAGACGACTGTGTTCGCTCCAGAGAAAAACCCTACACGGCTGCATCGGCCACGCATGTGTCATTCTAGCATGGGCAGAGGGAAAAGGGGACGAGCAGAAACATGAGAAAAGTGGAGCATCGTGCCGGGAACGGTTTGTAGACGGGAGTACGCCGGAAAATGTCACCTTTTTTAAAGCAAGAGGTCCGCCGACAACACTTATCCGAGTGCGGCGTGGAAATGTGTTGCGGTGGGATACGTCGCGGGAATGAAACAGTTGGGAGTTTGAGACGCTCAAACACCTGAGTAGTTACCCAGGTCTCACCGGCATTAAGTAGTCCAGGAGCAGACTAGATCTCACAATCCCGGTGTCGGGGGTGAATGTGCTATCAAGCAGGCTAAGATCCGCCGGTGCTAGCATCCGCCATTAGTGAGTCTCTTCTGGCGGGGAGACGTGGAGGCTGCCCAAATCACAGGCGGGTGTAAAAGGACGTGATGGCAGTGTGATCAGCGGTCCGGCTGCGGCGCTTCATTTATTAGCTCTCAGATCCAACATGGTGGCTCGATTCCATTCCGTTAGCAAGACAGTTGTTGAAACGTGCTTTTTTTTTTTTTTTTTAGATATTTTCAGGTGACAATGTGATAAACACTGTCTTGTATCTAAATATCGACCGTAGGGTGACTCTCGCTCAGCGGCTTTCAGTTGCTTGAAGTACATTTAAGGGGTGATGTTTGCTTCACAGCCACTGCAAAGTACTACTTATGGGAAAAGTTGCAGCAAAACAACCATCAGTAAGTTCATCAGCACATGAAACAAGTGTCAACAGCTCCAATAAGTGATCCTTACTGTTGCTACGATGACTTTAAAACGCACGGTACGACTGCATTGCTCACATGCCTCTGCCCCCGGACTCGGGCTCGGGAAAAACCCGTTTCTGCAGTAGCACTCTGATCCCACCAGGCGGCTCCAAACCCACGTACAGGTGAGCACGCGTAATTTGTAGGCTCTTAAAACAGAGCTTAATTCTAATTGTCAGGCGTCCACCTTTTGGCCCAAGAATTTTCCACCTATTTAAGCTGACAGATGATCCGGGGTTGGGGTTGGGGGCAGGAGAGGGGGGGGTGGGGGGGGGCAAGCCGCCGCAAATCACTCACACCTCATCGGTAGGCAGCGATGACAGCGTCGGACCGAGCTGAACGACAACAATGCCGCGAGTCAAGATGACATCTGTTCAGCCCTGACCCGCGGACCCCCTGACCCCCCGGGGTCTCGCCCCGTTGCGATCGTTCAGGCTCGGACGACTGCAATTCAGACGCGTCCGCGGGTTCGACGGCGTCGCGAACAGATGTACTCGCCGAGTTCCACCTGCTTTGGCCCTTCCGCGCGGGGTGTTCCCGTCCGTGTTCGGCTTCAATTTGATGGATCTCCTCCCCTCTACCCCCTTCAGAATTTCATTTATTGCGTGTCCGCCCCCCCAAAAGGTCAAAAATATCTTACCCGGCAGCCCAGCCCACTTGGCAGCCAGACAAGAGGACCTAATTCCTAATCCAGCCCCTGACATTTCAGTACCCGCACTGTATCCCACCTGCTCACTTGAACAAACATGATTAATTCAATCCTTCATTTTCCATCACCCGACCCACCGCCCCGTCTGACACACACACAGGTCGCCCAAACCACACATGGCTGCTAAATGCAAAGCACACCACTTGTTTTTGAAGTGGTGACAAAAAGAGGAATGCACTTTCCCGCCGAGGAGGGGAACCTGAAGTACTCCTGTCATTGTTGAGCGTCTCACAAAGCCCGGCTCTCAGTGAGAGGTCTTCTACAGTAATAAAGGCTTGTTCCTTCGCCTGCTAATCCCGGAGCTTGTGTTAAAAGTACAGTAGAGCTGCCGCCCCGGTCCCCGCCCACAGATTCCACCGTGTCTGCGAACTCTCAATACAACCAGCTGGTGACCTCAGCCCGGGCCCAGGTTTTTGCTCAAATAACTGGACAATCGAGGGGGGGGTGGGGCGGCTGTCGAGGGAGGACCTCGACATGAAAAACAAAGAGCGCCGTGAATACGCCGACTATCAGCACCTAATTAGCAGAAAATCTTCGCGAGACCGTGTACATGCCCTCCCACACGAGCCCGTGTCAACAAGCAGCGACTCCAGGTTCGCTTGGGGAGGCTTGCCGGAATAACATTCCTGCAGCGCGCGGGGCTCTTCCCCGTCCGGGCCGCTCTTCGGCTCAGACGCGGTTGGAAGGCACCGTCCCGATCGGTCTCTCCCGACTCATCGGGCGCCGATGTCAAAAACGCAACCGCCCGCCGATTTTACGCTCCTACCTCCGAGGACGCGGGCGCCCCCATTTTGAACACCTTCCCCAAAGTCTCGGCGTTAAGTCTTCGAACTCATCGAACGTCGTCCTGATGGAGATAGCCATCTGGATGCATGTTGCGATGCGGCTCCTCTCTCTCGCAGATTTTTTTCCATTCTGCAGGAATCAAATCCATTTAGGCCCCGTTCCATGAAGGTTTACCAGTGTCCTGGTATGACTGGTTCAGGGGAAAACATAATTGGCTCCTAGTAACTGTAGTTCTGAAGTGACAGTCTGCAGTTGGGGGGCGGCTGCCGGCACATCAGTGAGGTGAATGACGCGGCTCGGGGAGGCTTTGATTTGACGCTCGTATTTTGTTGCAAAAACAAATGAAATGGTTTGAACCGGATGAACCGGGAGACTGAATGTGTGACTTCCTGACGGCTGCAACGGGAACGGCTGTCAGCAAATCTAATTAAAAGAAAGAGCTTATTTGCGATTGAGTGAATACGTGATCTCTTGGAACCAACTGAAATGCGTTTTCATTTCAATGAAAAGCTATTGTCTTAGCTTATTTTCTTTTAAAAAAACAATCTTCACATGCAGTAATATCCTACTCTTTTCAGTCAGTAAACACATACAATAGAAGAGAGTCGGCAAAATCATTAAGATAAATGAAAACTTTTTCCCCCCTGGATTTAAGCTGCCAATTATGCGAATGAAAAAAAAATGAAATCTTAAATTAATGACACAAATCAAGAGAAAGCACAGCAATGCTTATAATTTTTTAATCTTTACAATCTATTGTTGAGATGAAGGCAAAGTCAGAGCGACGGTTTTCCAAAGTGTTACTTGCAGTAGATGTGCCGGTTCCCATTCTCAAATCTATTTTGACGATCAAAATATCTGTCTGTTTTTTCTGTTCCTACCAGGTGTAAGTACAGAAAACAATTCGGGGGTATTTCTTGAAAACATTCCGGCGCTCCACACGGGCGGACTTTGAAATCTTTACCGGGCCATCGGCAGGCATACATGCATTTGCAAAAAAAAAGAAAAAAAAAGAAAGGAAAATAAACAAAAACCTCAAGCGACCAAATCTGCGAAGATGAGTTAGTTGGAACAGGTAGGCTGCGAGTCTGCTTGTGTTGGATGAAGGAAAAAGGAGGGGATGGACGAAAACAACGCACCCTTTGTTCTACCAGATTAAAGGGGAAAAAGAACAACAAAAAACAACCTTATGTGTGTGTGCGTGTGTGTGTGTGTGTGTGTGTGTGTGTGTGTGTGTGTTTCCCGTTTTATATCAGCATCATCATAAAAGACGGAAGCCTCCGGAAAACACATCTACAATCAAAACCTCGGGGACGGTTTAATCTACGACACATGACATCAAGGGGAGAGCGGCCATTACGCCAGCGGACTCGGGAGCTATCTTCACACTGATACGGCGGGCCGAGACGTCGCCCTAAGTTTAGCAACAGGAGGAAATGGGAGGGCGAAGGCAGCATCATCGCAGTTGGGGGGTTTAGCGCGGTCAGCTTGTCTTGATAGTCTTGAGAGGAAACGACATCTCCAGAGCCCAGGATTGAGAGTCTGATTAGTTTGAAGGGGGGAAAAAAAAAAAAAAAAAAAAAAAAGGAAAAAAAAAAAAATAGGAAATTTTTTTTATT
>CAAKHD010000645.1:24973-39439 GCA_901007705.1 Fistularia tabacaria
GGTTGTAAAAAAAAAGAGGGAAGGGGGGGGGGGGGGGGGTGGGGGGGGGGGGGGGGGGGGGGGGGGGGTATTGGGGCACTGACTGTGGCAGATGGCAGCCCACACACACACACACAAACACACACACACACACACACAAACACACACACCCTGCAGCCAAAACCACAACCACCCCCACCCCCTCCCCACTCTTTGTTTGTGATGTGTGCTGTTGCCTGCACAGGACTGCACCAACCCCAGGTACCTCGCTGCAGGCACGTCCAATGCGGTGAAGCTCAGCAGGTTCTTTGACAAGGTGAGAATCAATAACCTGACCTACTTTCTGTGTGTGTGTGTGTGTGTGTGTGTGAGTGTGCGTGCTGCCCCTTTGATCTGGTCGATCGGGGAGAATGTGTCTCTGCATGCACTTGTGTTTGTGCAATTTTTAACATAGAGGCAGGCGTCAACCGCCTTCTCTGCTACTGACAAAGTAACAAGTAAGAGTGTGCAGCCCGGGCCCAGGCTCACCAGCACCGGCTGGATTTGTCTTACGGGTAACCTTTTATATAAAATCTTGAACATTGTAATGATCCTTTTCTCACCAGGTCATCGAGAAGAGATACTTTAGCAGAGATCCATGTCAGGTGAGACGCCTTTCTTGAGTAGTAGCTGTTGTTTTGGGCCTGGGCTCCCTGACATCACCTCCGTCCCTTGTTCTTGTTCCCCAGATGACGGCCTTCACAGACAGGAAGCGCTTCAACTTTAAAAGTTTGCACTATGACTGAAACGTGGGGCGAGTTTTCTCCGTCGCGCCTCCACCGACGGCACAAGCAGACCCTCAGGCCCCGTCCCCTCCTACGTCTAATATCACCCCCACCTTCTTCACGTCCATCATTCAACTACACGCACAAATGATGGGTGTCCTTCCTGATTCACATCGAAATGTTTTGGGGGTTTGTTTTTTGACAAAAACGTCACTGCTAGTTTTGGCAAAGCGAGCGTCCGAGAGCCCGTGGGCGTCCAGTCAGCTGTAAGGACACAATGGGAAGGGAGACGCTCGGATATCGACGAGAAATTGATAGGTCAGCGTGAAATCTGCAGCCGGCGGGATGACATCAAGATCGACCGTTTTTGTTTAAAAAAGAAAAACTCAAAAACTGCGATTGCTGATTTTATTTTCATGGAAAACTCAGATCCATTTTCATTTCAAATGCTCAAAGAAAAAAAAACAGCCTTTTGGTTTCTTTTTCTAATAGAAAGCACTTCCTAAAAGCCTTCTGGCACGTCGGTGTTCAGGGAGAGGCGTCGAGTGTCTTCCTCCGACTGCTTGATGGTGTTCTTGATCCAGTGGTCAAAGTGGGAGATTTTGCTGAAGGTGTTAGGCAGGTTAGAGTCGACGCAGTTCACCGGGCTGGTGAAGATCACTAAACCCAGAGGTATATTGTTGCAAATGATGGGTCCACCAGAGTCGCCCTGGGAAAAGAAACCGCTCAGCTGCCGACCTTTTTTTTTGTTTTTCAGAAGTAAAATAGACTTTCTCTATGCCTGCGCATTGTTTTATTCTTGAACTACTTTATTTGGTATGTGACTCCTCACCTGGGAAACTCCTGCACCCTTCTCCCTGGCTGTTGAACACATCATCTGCTCTTGATGGAAGTACATCTGCCATTTGCTTTTGCAGTCATCAGGGGCCTGGATCTGCTCCTGGGTCTCCCTCAGCACAGTGGAGGACTTGTCATTGGGTCCAATCTTGCCCCAACCAGTCACATCACACCAAATGTTGGTGGGGCTGCTCTGGCGTGGGTTGGGCAGCTTGATGAGCTTTACGTACTTGTTAATGGTTGCCTTCCTCTGTAACTGCGAAAGCCAAAAGACCTGCTGTAACTCCGGTGTTCATCCACGGACTTCTTTTGGGGGAAAGTCAGCCGTTCGCCGTGGTCGAGTCCGTCGGTTCTCTACGCTGCCTGCGAAGCCTGCCAGTGAATGAGACGTCCCGGGACACACGACCACTCCCTCGCTCATCTCTACATCTGGACAGCTGAGGTTCCCCGACGCGCAGCGTGTCTTTTGGACCGCGAAACCCCGAAACCCAGGCCGACACAAGGGGGTTGTGGAATCAGACGCGGCCGGTGCGTGTGGTGACTCAGGCCGTCGCCGCATCTCCAGCTCGGCGGAGTTGGCCCCCAGGGCAAAGATTTGTCGCCCACGTGTGGTGACATGACTGGAAAGTGAACCCCTGCCAAACCTTACCTTGAGTAGCATGATGTCATTGCTGTATGGAGGGTCATTGAAGTTGGGATGTTGATAGAAGGCAGCGATTTGGATGCGTTGCTGAGTCTTCTCTTTCTTCTTGACATTGTGTGCCCCGAGCACCACCGTCATGTCCCTGAAAAACATGCCATCATTTTTAATTCCTTTCATTTCAAGGTGAAATGACCACATGGACATTTGAGGAGTCAATGGCAAAATGACGCAGTCGTTAAACACGGACGGCCACCGGTGTGGTAAGCTTATTGGTCTTAATCTAAGAGGCACTCACTCTCTCTTGCAGTGCGCCGCCGTGAGCACAAAGTTGTCTTGGATGAGAATCCCACCACAAATGTGGTTCTCTCCCACCTGCAGCGAGGCCATGTAGGGTCTGGAATGAGGCTTTGCAATCAGGCCGTGGATGATGCCACTCTTCTCGGCCCCTGAAGTCAAACAAAGACGCCGAGGCTGAGATTGTGCCCCCCCACCCTGCCACTGCAGGATTGCACGATGCGTCCGGTATCAGAGTACTTACCGGCAGAGTGAAAGAGGGACTGCAGGACCAGGATGCTGCACCACACAAGTGCCATTGCCGCTGTGCACTCTGAGCCCTAATGTGGCTTCTTAAAGCAGACCCCCGATTCGGAATGAAACTTTTTTTAACACTTCCTACAGACTTCAGTTGCAGCCGTTTGTGAACCATCCGAGGTGACAAGTGAAACTCCCCCTTTCGGTACGCCTGCGTATCTGAACATAACTCAAAACTTCATGGCAACTGGACTTGAATTTCTTCACTTGAAGACCTGTGAGGAGTTTCTGGATGTTACTGCAAGGGCTTTAGGGTCATAGGGGGGAAACTCCCCGCTGGTCAGTAGAGCTGAAGAAGCCTCTGGGATGCGGCTGAAGCATCTTCAAGTGAAGAAATTCAAGTCCGGTTGCCACAATGAGAGGATTTCCACAAGAATTCACCGAGAACCTCCACAGTCCCGAAACTGCATCTTCATCACATGTCAGAAGGATCATCTTCGTAACGTCCTGATGGTTGACAAAGACACGGACCTGAGAACTTCCACACAGTGGAAGGCGAAGGCTTTCAGCTGTTTCCAGTCCTTTTTAAATTGAACCCCGGATGCTCTGCTCAGAAACAGCCATCACACCAAAGCCTGTCTGGGACTTTCCAAACAGGGGGCGGTCTTTGGGGTGGTATTTCCTACAACCCCCTGACTGTGTAGAAAACCAGATACAAAGAGCCATGTGGCACATGTGGTTATTTATTATGACTTAAAAACACTCGTATAATTCATACACGTGGACATTCAAGCACATTCGAGTGGCGTTGTCTCGGTCTGGGTTTCGGCGCTAGCAGGCTCCCGTGCCGTCCCGCCTCGGTGATGAAGTGACTCTGGAATCCCTTTGAATTTGAAAGACAGAGAGCAGAAGATCCTCGGAGGTGCCAGGTGTCCTCCTGCCGCTCCCAGCCACGAGGGCCTCAGCGCGGCGATTGAACCGGCGGCCTCTCTGGGGGCCGGTGTTTTCCACCGCGAGGGAGGAGTGGACTCATCTGGCCAGGACAACCTCTCCTCCGGGAGCTCCGGAAGGCAGGTGGTCTCCTCCTTCCACAGAGGAGCTTCAGGTAGGACAAGCCCATCATTGGGTCAACAGTTTGATCCCCTGCTCGTGAGTTAGAAGATTGATTTTTGATCTGGGCTTGATTAAATACATCACCGTGGCAACGTGGCGGCTCGCCTCCTGTAAATGTCTTTTGAGAAGATGTGATTGGGTGTCAAGGTCATCGATGGTAAGCCCCCCCTCGTTTCATAAAAGTTCAAGTTGATCAGGAACTTTCGGTGGTTCCACCGATCATCTGAAGAACTTGATGTTTAGTTTAGGTGGAGAAACAAGTGCGAGAAAGGTTGGAATGGGTGGATAAAAGAGCATCAACCAGAATGAAAGGAAAGGTGGAGATGGTGGAGGTGAAGAGCAGCCTTGTTGTCCGGTTTGGAGACACTGAGGAGAAGACAGGAGGCAGCACAGGTGAAGATGTTTAGACAGGAGGGATGGAAAAGATCAGGGTAGGACACTGAGGTTGGAGGAGGTCCATAGGAAGATCAGAGAGGAAGTTTATGGATGGAGGGGAGGAGGGGAGGAGGTCAGTTGGTGTGAGGAGAGGGTGAGATGGAGGCAGGTGATTGGCTTTGGAGACCTCTGGAGGGAGCAGCCAAAAGGAGAAGAAAAAGCAGGTCAAAAAAGTAGCTCTCAAGGAAATTACGCCTGGAGGATGTTTTCTAGCTGCTAAATACAGATGGTGCAACCTTTGGTGAGGAAGCCGAGGTTCTCTGACCCTGACCTCCCCTGAAAGCACACACATGATTGCAGGCTGCCGACATTCCAGCTCAGCCTGGGGTCGAGAGGGTCAGAGCTGGATCGTCACCTCCCTTCATCTGGAGCAGGACCTTCCCGCCAAGAATGCTTGGAAAAGCCTGCATTGATGGTCCATGATCCTTTATGTTAGATATCATATATACCTTCTTCTGGTTGGGTAAATAAGTCTTTGTATCGCACTTCTTTCCCAGCAGCCATCCTCACAGGTCTTGTTGTGTGCCTACATGTTCCTCCTACAGCTTCCATCTGCGGTTTCCCGGGTCGAGATGGCACTCACACACCGTCAGCCTCCCGCTGCAGTTCTCCTTCTTGTTTCTGGAACTGCATTACAGCGACAGTGAAGGGAAACATCACTCGGCTTTACTCTTTACAGTCCAGGCGGTGCAACACGTGCGAGTGCAGAGCGTGCAGCACTTCAGCGTCAACCACAGCGCAATGAAGACCACGAGGAGAAGGAAGCCGATGACGTCGAGGCTGTGGTACTGGATCCAGCTCAGGTCGTGTGCGGCGACCCGGAGGTGCGACGCCCCTCCGTGTCTCATGACAAACTCGCTCCAAAAAACAGCCAGGTCGAGAGGCTCCGCAGGCCGGTCCAGGTGGATCCGGGACAGCTTCTTCATGTTCTCCGCGTAACTGGGGAGAGGCGGATTTACCCGACGTCATGGCGTATTCGTGGCAACGTTGTCCACGCCTCCGACAGCAGAGGCACGGAGGACGTGCACGCGTATACACTTCTATGCTGACGATGGGGGTTTTGCTATGCTAGCAGACACAACAGCCTACCTTTTCTGATGTACCAGTTTATTCAGTGTCTTCAGCAGCACCTCGGTGGTCACATCGTGGATGCTAAGCTTCTCCGCGACACCGCGGAGCTCCATGCGTTGACCGTTCTCGCTTTGGTCCCCAAACAGCGGGAACACCAGCATGGGAACGGCGTTGCAGATGCTCTCGTAGATGCTGTGGCTTCCACCGTGAGTGATGAAGACCCTGGCTTTGGGGTGGGCTGTGGAGAACGAGGAAACACACCGATAAGACGTGGGGACGGGCGGGTCCACCCGGAGGTGAGGATCAGACTCGAGGAGGAGACGCACCTAGGAGATCATTCTGAGGAAGCCATTTCAAAAGGCGGACGTTCTCAGGCACGTTGTCAAGGGCCACGCTTGTGTATCTCCACAGAACCTGAGATACACAAGCAGAGATCCTCAAAGAAAGTAAGTCAGCAAATAGTGCGTTTGCATGAAATGAAGACAGGCAACGGAAAATCACTTGGCTACATTTGGGAGCCAAACCCTGTACACATCCCTGCTAACAATAATACACTGACTGTATGTATACACAGTACACACTGTATACATACACTGCACACACTGTATATATACCCCATGAATACTGTATACATACACTACTTGCTGCATATATACACTGTGCATACTGTATATTATTCATATTTAGATATTCATACACATTGTACACACTGTGGTACACATCCCTATTATAGATAACATACAAACTGTATAATACAGAGTAACAGAGTACTAAAAAGAGGTCTCTTTGCAGTACTCTTTGACCACTTTACTTTTTACTTTACTACATCATACTTTGTATTCCAGTTCTGTGTATTGTAGTATTCTGTGATTTAGTCTTATCCAGGGGAACGTCCTGTTTTCCAGCGCTCTTTCTTTGTTGAATCCTCTACTGGTCTGCTTTGATTTGATATTTTAGATCTGATTTTTACTTCATAAGTTCATGTCTTCTTCTCCTCCCTTGGGCTGCTCCTTCAGGGGTCTCCACACCCTCTCCTAATCCTCTCCTCTCATGCCAAATACCTTCCTGTCTTCCTCTCCATCCATAAACCTTAACTCTGGTCTTCCACCAGACCTCTTCTAAACTCCTTCGACCCAGATCTTCTCCATCCCTCCCCTCAGTGTGACTTTATCTCCAGAACATCTAGCATGTGCTGTCCCTCTGATGGACTCCTTCCTGATCCTCTCCATCCTTCTCACTCCCGTAGAGGAACCTCCACATCTTCGTCTCTGCTGCCTCCAAAGCAGACACCTTGGCTGCTCCTCACCTCCATCTTCTCCAGCTTTCCTTCCGCTCTTGTTTCTCCCCCCGACCCTTTTCTCCACCCGCTTCACCAGCCTGCACGTACTCTGAAGGGAATTCTTCTCCGTACGACCAAATCCATCGTGCAGGTCGACCGGTGCAGATCATCTGACTGACTCAGACGTGACTTTTACCCTCTGTGGAATCTGCCGAAACGCCTCCATGAACAGCTGGGCCTTCTCCTTGGGCATGCTGGACACCATGGTGCCCATGGTGAAGACGATAAAGCCGTCGTCTCCAGAACCATCCACGAATTTCTGCAAGTCCTGGAGAAACAGAGATGATAAGATGTAGTTTATTGACGGCCCTGGTCCAGGGGGCACACACCCACTGGACCTTTGAGCTTCACTGCTGGTGAGAAGATACCAGAACCCCCCCACCCCCATCTGTAGGAGCCTATCTAAAGGCTCAGCAAGCAAACAGAACTGCCAGGACTTTCACAAAGACCTCCGGCAGGCTTTGGGTCATGGTGTTTGCTGATGTTTTTCATTGATGAGGTCACTAAATATGGCGGATCCTCCTCCTCGCAGGCAGAAGGTCTCCAGTTGGATTCCCACAGGGGGCCTTTCTGTGTGGAGTCGTCATGTTCTCCCCGTCCAAACATGTGCAGGAGGTGAGGAGACCCTACATTGTGGTTGGTCCAGGGGGAACCCGGCCTCTCTGTTGGAGAACTGTATATATACACTGTACACCCTGTATAGAGAGAACCTCTGGGATGAAGACGAGGAAAAGGAGAGAAACCACGTCCAGTTGCCTCCGTGAAGATCTGATCACCCCTGAACGAGACCGGGAGGACGGAGAACCTTCACAGACCCTTGCAGGGACCGGAACCTGGAGCCACCGTTCCTGTTTTCACTCCCAGGATAGCGGTGGCTGGAGGTCCATCAGGGAGCCCAGCGTCAGAGGAAGAGCAGGATTATGGTTTTGCAAACGTTAAAATAGATGATGGGGTTTCGTAGTCCGTCCACGTCAAAGTCCGTCCAGATAAAGGCCTCGCTGCTGCTATTGCAACTCAAAGGCTTTATCTCCTGATGCGGTCTCCTGCCGACCGGTTGGTTTGTACACTGCAGGGCACGGACTCTTACCGGCTCTGGATTTGAATTTCATTCAACCTGATACCTCAGTTTTTCTCAGCAGTTTGGGGGAATCACACCCACAGCTGTTTCCCAGGTTGGTTCTTAATGGTCACCACTTCGATGGAGCCTTCATCACCTTCAAACTGGATGACATCACACACACGCACACACACACACACACAACATGCAAAGCTCTAAGCAGACCTTCGGGAGCAACCTACAGGTTCAGTGCCTTGCCCGAGGACACCTGGGCATGCAGACAGGACCGAGGACCTTCTGACTGGAGCTGCTCCACCGGCAGAGCAGCAACCGTACAGAGCAAAGTACCCATTCCAGCCACCAGAGGGCGCCGCCACCTCCTCTTATATGGGGAACCTCGGCCGCTCTCCATTTCCTGGAGGCCCTCAGTGACCTTTTACACTGGGTCATTTACGCAGCTGCGGGCTTTGAGCGTGGGACGAGCTCTGGTGAGCTGGAGGAGGAACCCCGAGATGTTTGTGTGTGTGGGGGTGGGGGGTGGAAAATGAAAACCTCTCCTCTGCTGGCTTGATGTCAGTCCTCATCAGAGACCCATCTGATGGTCTGGTGGATTTTGGCCCGGGGTGGCTGCGTGTGTGTGAGAGGTTCAAGGACTAGCGTTTCCCTCCCTGAGTGGTGAGGAAGGGGTTAACTTTCCATCCTCCCTTCCCTTCTTGGCTTCGCCATAAACATTCTCTCGCCTCCTTTTGCTTCCCGTCCCTGTGTTTTGACTGAGTGACTCGAAAGTGTTGCCGAGCACCAAGACGGCTCGGGTGTCAGTGCGCCGAGACCGGCGGCACCTCCCATCCGCTCGTGGGAGGACTCCTCAAACCTTCTGGACCGCGAGGGGAAGAGAGCTCGGAGTCTGATGCGGTAATAGGCCGATTTCAGGCTCTGAGATCCGGCCCCCCCTGCGGGACTCCGGTTGCCGAGCAGCGGTCGGACGGGCGAGCGAGCCATTGGCAGTACCCTTGAATTCGAAATAGCGTGGTGTGCTGCGGTCCGGCCGGGGGACGGCGGAGAGCGAGCCAAAGAGGCGGCGGAAGCTCGTCGGACGGCGTACTTACCGCGGGCAAAGGCGCCGGCCTCTCACAGGTGATGCCCCCGATGAAGACCATGTTGGGCATGACAGGCTGGGGCCACTCCAGGGTGAAGTCGTACCTGAGGAGCCAGACGGCCCCATGGCTCAGGACGTCCCTGTAGGTCACGTCGGCACCGACGTAGCGGCCGACCAGGTCGTCGAAGTGAGCATAGATGTACTTGCAGATGAAGGACTCCACCACGGCCATTAGCGCGTTCTTGAGCCGCTGCCCGAAGTTCATGACGTTGGGGTTTTCGGAGTTCTGCACGGGAACATAGGAGAGAGGAGATGGGCACCAGTTGGCCTTCAGGTCCAAGCCGCATGGAAGCCCACGCAGGAAATAGACAGCCGGGACGGAGAGGAGCCGGGACAGGACGGGGCCACACGGGATGAACGGGTCCGTCAGCAGAAGGTCGAATTTCATCGCCTCCAGTTGGGACATCAGGGGCCGGTCGTCGAACAAACTCTCGCAGCCGGTCACTTGAAGCGAGGTGAAGTTCACAAGGCGCTCCAGGTTGATGAGCAGGTCCGTGAAGGCGGCCGGCTTGAGGAACACCCCGGAGCTGAGCTGCGACAGCGTCCCGTCCAGCTTCTCCTTGGAGAAAGGCACGCGGTAGAACTGCGTGTGGAGGCCGTCCGAGCTCTGCAACAACAGGCTGTGCTCCGGCACAAGCACCAGCACCTCGTGTCCCCTGCGGCTCAGCTCCTTCACCAGAATCTTCATGCTGAGCCAGTGGCTCCCATCCATGGGCACGACCAGCACCCTCCCCCCCGGCGCCGGCCCCACGCAGCACAGCAGGGCCAGCAGCCCCAGCACTAGACGCCACCCTCCGCTGCTCATAGTGGCGCCTCTGTTCTGCACACTGCTCCGCTCAGAGCTGGCTGGGGCCGCCTTTAAATTCAAGCTCTGAGTGGGTGTGTTGGAGTGTGCGTGCGAGCGTGCATGCAAGCGTGCTTGCGTGCGTGTGTGTGTCTGTGGGTCTGTGTGTGTGTGTGTGTGTGTGTGTGTGTGTGTGTGTGTGTGTGTGTGTGTAAGGAAACTCCATGAGCGTTATCAAGCCATCTATTTCATAACCTCCCGTGGAGATGCGGGGTTAATCATTGTCTTGTCATCAGGCTGGAAGACAGAGGGCTGCACGGCTGTTTGACCATTCAGGTAAAAAGTCCTTTCCTTTGTCCCACAAGCTCTGCGCCGGCCCACGTGCACGCTCTCCTCCGTCGTCGACCTCCGACCCCAGACCAGATTTTAACCCTCAAGGTGCCTTCAATTATCCTCATTTCCTCAATGGAACCTCGCACGCGATTCCCGCCCACCGCGCTCGCACACACGCATATAATCCTGACAGCCATTGTAAAATACAGCGGTTGCGTGTGAAGCCTGCGTGAGGAGGAAGCTGACACCCTCCCTCAGGAGGTCATGATAACAAGCAAACAATTCTTGGAATTCACCCTCAATGCTGTTCCTGCCTGCTTTACCACTAGCAACACTTCCCCTCAGCGCCGTGTGGGGGCTAAAAATGCTGAAAAGGACGAGGCCGTCCCATAAACGCACGGCCCACGGCGGGTCTCCGGAGGGGTTTGGGGGATGTCGTATGGTCACCCGACTGCTCGCTTTCCTCAATAAGGGTGATGGAGGGGGAGATACTCTGGAAGGTTAATCAAGTCTTAACATGTTCCTTGGATAAATAAAGCCAGCCAGGAGCACGCCATGACCCTCCTTTTTGTCTACACAAAGCCATTTACATGTTATGTTACCAAAACGCCCGGGATGTAATAACAGCTTTTGGCCACACGATGGCGCCAAAGCCATAGAAATATCCCAAATAATGACACCTTTGTTTGTTTTCATTGTTTAGTAAATGATTAACGAGTGTTGGGAAAGTGACCTGATTAAATAATAAAGATAATCCAACAAGATAACATCCCTTTGGAGGTGATTTAATCTTTCTAACCGCTTTTGGGCCGTGGGTTCACAGGAAAACTCACACGTTGCGTGTTTCTCCTCTGTGCTTTGTCTCCTGTCATGGTGCGTTCACGGTCCCCGAACGAAGGCTGGAAAAGTCGGCTCAAGTAAAGTCATTCGAAACTTTCCTTCACCTCACGGCTCCATCTGCAACGAGCAAAGAGCAGCGGGGAGGGGGGGTAGACATGTAGAATCAGGTGTGATGGAAACACACCGGAGAGCGGAGATGTTCATTTGCAGATCACAGAGACATGAAGGTACGAACAGAAACCCCACTCTTTGATCATCATCCACGCTGGAAGAAGAAGGATTCTTCACATTCATCACAGTCATCACATTCACCACTTCACCTCAAATCTACCGTGAAATCTGGCCAAATTACATTTTTCTGTCCAAACACTGATCGGTTTCCCATTTTTACTACAAACAAACACTGTGATACAAATCCCTGCTGGAGACCATGATTGATTGATTCATTCATTCATTCACTCAAAGTATTACAGTACTGTGTACCACAGTGCTGTGTATTATAACATTGTGGTCTTATAGTACTGTGTATCGTAGAACAGAGTATTATTGTATTATTGTGCAGTCCAGTATCATAGTAATGTGTATCATAGTATTAATGTATTTTAGAAGTGTATGTAGTGCAGTGTACTATAGTGTTGTAGTACAGTGTATCATAGTACTTTGTATTATAGCACTATGAGATGATAGTGCTGAGTATTGTAGCATTATAGTACTGTGTATTATAACACTGTGATATTATAGTAGTGTGTATTGTAGTATAGTACAGTGTACCATAGTACTGTATATTATAACCCTGTGAAATTATAGTAGTGTGTATACTAGTATCATAGTACAGTGTACCATAGTACTGTGTATCATAACACTGTGATGTTATAGTTGTGTGTGTTGTAGTATTGTAGTACTGTGTACCGTAGTACTGTGTATTATAACACTGATATTATAGTAGTGTGTGTTGTAGTATTGTAGTACTGTGTGCCATAGTACTGTGTATTATAACATCGTGGTCTTATAGTACTGGGTATTGCAGTGCAGTGTATTATAGTATTTTAGTACACTGCATCATTGTCCTGTGCATTCTAACACTGTGGTATTATAGTTCTGTGTATTGCAGTGTTATAGTACTGTGTACCACAGTACTGCGTGTTATAACACTGGTATTATAGTACTGTGTACTGTAGTATTATAGTACTGTATACCATAGTACTGTGTATTATAACACTGTGGTCTTATAGTACTGTGTATTGTAGTGCAGTGTATTATAGTATTTTAGTACAGTGGATCATAGTCCTGTGTAATTTAACACTGTGGTATTATAGTTCTGTGTATTGTCGTGTTATAGTGCTGTGTACCATAGTACTGTGTATTTTAACACTGTGGTATTATAGTACTGTGTATTGTAGTATTATAGTACTGTGTATTGTAGTGCAGGGTATTATAATACTATTGCACAGTGGATCATATTACTGTGTCTTGAAACATTGTGATATTATAGTCCTGTGTATTGTAGTGCAGGGTATTATAATATTATTGCACAGTGGATCATAGTACCGTGTATTATAACATTGTGATATTATAGTACTGTGTATTGCAGTGCAGGGTATTATAGTATTATTGCACAGCGGATCATATTACTGTGTATTATAAAAGTATTGCAGTATAGTGCAGTTTATAGTAGTAATGGTCTGTTGTGTATTAAAATGTAGTGCATGATAGTTTAATCGTACAATATTATAGTGAAATATATTATTGCAGTTTTATAGTATTATAGTACAGTGTATCATCGTACTGTGTATTAAAACTGTGATATTATAGCACACGATATTATAGTGCAGGGTATTACATTATTATTGTACAGTGAATCATAGTACTGTGTATGATAATAGTACGGTTGTATAGTGCTGTGTATTATAGTACTGTGTATTATAAGACTATGTATATTATAGCACTATGTATTGTAGTGCAGAGTGCCATAGAATTATAGTACTGTGTATTAAAGTACAGCACATTATAGTATAATAGTACAATGTAAGATAGTATTGCAATATTATAGCACTGTGTGGTTTAGTAGTGTGTATTATAGTACTGTGTATTAAAGTATAATAGTACTAGGTATTATGGTGTTGCAGTATTATAGTTGTGTGTATGATAGTACTTTGTATTCCGTCTTGTTGTTTACCGGAGTCAAACTTGTGCGTGTGTGTCTGTGCGTGTGCGTGTGCGTGTGTGCGCGTGTGCGTGTGAGTGTGTGTGTGTGTGTCGGACTCGAACCACGTGACGGTGTTAAAGCCCCACGGAGGGGTCCAGCCCCCCCCCCCCACCCCCGACCTTTTGCCCTCGGGACGTGAGGCGTACCCTGTGCGTGCGTGTGCGTGTGCACAACTCCAAGCAGTGAACTCCGCGCGGAGCTCCGCGCCCCCGCCGCCGCCGCGCGGAGCGTATCGTGCACGCGTCCTCTGCGCTCTGGCACGCACGGGAGCGCGCCTCGCAGCCGCGCCGGGTCCGCGTCCGGACGCCGCGCGCGTCCACCGGGGTGAGCAGCGGGCGGCGACCCCGCGCAAGGAGCGCCGCGCCGGGGAGAGGCGACGGAGGAACGCCGGCTACGGTCGAACACGCGCATTTCAAGTCGTACAAGGCGACTTTTTGGTGTGTCTCGACGCGCACGAGATCCGGTGCGGTTCCGGAAGCCCCGGAGTGAGTGAAGCTCCTCAGACACATCTCACCTGCACGTCTGCGTCCTCATCCTCCTCCGCCTCCTCCCCCTCCTCCTCCTCCTCTTCCTCTCCTCCTCTTCCTCCGCCTCCTCCTCCTCCTCCTCTTCACATCTCGCCGTGCGGACTTTGCGCGCAGGTGATCCCGGAGATGCTCCACAGCCCCCGCGGAGGATTTACGCGCCGCCCGTGGTGAAGAAGAGGCCGAAGATGAGAGCTCTGCAGACCCTCCTGCTGGCGACCCTCCTGCACCAGGTGAGGCGAGAAAAACACCTTGTGGAGAAAGTTGGAGCCAAACTGACGGGATTTATTTGAGAAGCTCCTTCACCTCCAGACAGGATGTGAACCTGCAGCTTCTCTGCTCAGACCCCGGCGCTCCTCCTGGAGGTCCGGCCGGAGGAGCCGGACCTCCGGGTCTCCTCGGCAGGACGTCGCCAACGTTTCCGAGCATGACCCGAACCTTGTATTGATGATTGGAAAGGGAAAATTTCAGCAGCAAAGAAAACAATGTCCAGTAATTGATTATTGCTGCTGCTGTGAGATTGTGAGTGAGTGTGTGAGAGTGTGTGTGTGTGTGTGTGTGTGTGTGTGTGTGTGTGACATTTGCTCCTACAAAGCCGCATCCGGCTTTTTGTTGGTTCATCTCCACCAGGACGTGTGATTCTTCATCTTCATCATCACCGTGTCGCTCCCGGTGCCCACCGGCCCCCGGGAGCCGCACACGCTTCCCAAGCTTCTCCCTCGCAGCTCCCAGGCTTGCCTGGTGAGAGCGGTAGCCATGAACCCGCAAGGAACGGCTTCTATTCACGGGGATCTATCTCCTGCCGTCCGGCCCGACCGAGAAGAAGAAGAAGAAGAAGACGAATGAACAATTCC
>CAAKHD010000645.1:41893-63238 GCA_901007705.1 Fistularia tabacaria
AAGACCCCCCCCCCCCCCCCCACCATCCCCATTAGGTCCCCTTTGATTATTTATTTATTGTATATTTAAAGGAAAATAACAAGGCGGCGTACTAAAACGTGGAGTTTTTCGGGGGGGGGGATTAGGAGCAGCTCTTTAATCTCACGCGGGTTGATAATACTGCACGGGCTGATTGATTAGTTTTTCAGGAAGCTTATGTCAGAAAAACCTAATCCGTCTTTGGATTGTGCCAGCCTTGTAAGGTTTTTCCGCGCCGCCATGATAAAATGGCGGCGAATTACAGAGCTGCTGGGCTGTGATAAGGTCCTCGTCTCTTTTACAGACCCCGCCGCCCAACGCCGCCGCCGCCCCTTTCCCCCCTGGACAATAAAAAATGTGTTTATATTCTTCACATCCCTGCTCTGCTGGGTCTTCACATCAACCTCTCCCTGGATTTGGTTTGTAAAAAAAAAAAAAAAAGAAAAAAAAAGGAGGAAGTGATGGTGGGGGGGGGCTTAAATCTTCAAAAATCCAGAGAAATTGGTTACTCGGGAAGAGAGGAATATTAGGGAGATGGCGCGGCGGTGGAAACGTGCGATGAAACGTGGATCGTGGCGGTGGAGGGCCTTCTGGGGATGGCCACAGATGCGTATCTGCGCCCATATTGGGGTCGCGGTCCTTCCTCGCCAGAAGGCTCGGCTAAATCCCTCATAAACAATACTTTGGCATTTAGCAGTCGGCGGCCCGAGTGTTTTCTCAGATGTGGGCGGGGGCGGGGAGGGGGGGTTAAAGCCCTCCCATGTATCGCAGCCGCCACGGTTTGTATCGACCGGCCGGAGCATCGGCCCCTTTTTCCAATCATCAGTCATAATTGTGTGCACAGGCGATCAATTCATGGGAAGAGGAATGGGGGGGGGGCGTGATTGATAGGTGCGACACAGCTGCCCTTTGCATTGATGCCCCCCCCCTCGGCATCAGGACGGACAATTAAAGACTTCAGTTGAGCAGTTAGGTTGGGAGCGGCGCTTTCCCCCTGCGGTCTGGGCTCCTTTTAGGGGCAGTGAAGTGATGAACGGAGTTCTTTAAGCCGTCTACACCCTCTCTGGTCGCCCCGGGGCGGGGGCCATTACGGCTAATGCTATGTTGAGCCCCCCGCCCCCAATCTGGCAGCGCAGCTATGAATTTTTATTGGCTCCGCGCGGCCCGAGGCCAGCGGCGGCCCGGGTTATCTTCTGGTGTTGTCGTTGCCGGTTACTCTCTCCGAGCGCGGTGTGATTTCATTTTAGCGTTAGCGCTCCTGCGTTGCCGCGTGCAGCAGCAGGGAGGTGAAGGACCTTCCCGCTGCTGCAGGAGAGCGATTGAGACACGAGTCGAAGAATTAGGGATGCCTCCGAATGCGAGTTCAACGCTGAAGCCGAACACTTTGATAATCATCCGGGTTTTAAAAGCCCCCTCCCGTCGAGGTGAGACAATAAAAAAAAAAAAAAACACCGGACGACTTTTCCTTCTCGTATTTTTCCGAACGCCGACGGATAAGAGTTGCTAATTACGCCGGAGCGCTGGGGCCCGGAAGGAGAGGCCGCCCTCTTTAATTAAAAAGCGCGTTGCTCTCCTGCAGGAGCCTGGGTGTGACGGCCATGAAGAAGAAGTACAATAAATCTGCTGTGATTATTCTCCGTTCGCGTTTCCTTCTGAGGCCTCTGCTTTCGCTCGTCATCGGCGGCCCCTCACAAAGCGCTGTCAGAGCCCCTCTGTCTTTGTGCCTTTCCTGTGAAGAACCTGCTTTCAGAGCGGCTCCCAGGAACGGCGTGCAGCGTCCCTCCCCTCCTCACCACCCACCGCCCCCCTCGCTCTTGTTTCTTCTTCTTCTTCTTCTTCAAAGGGAGCGGTTTCGGTGAAATCAGGCGCCGCGCAATCTGCTTTGAGAGCGGGAACACGGGCGGCGTCGAACCTCTGCCAGCTTACTTGTGAGCGGAACCGACACAAATTCTTCCAGATAAAACTTGAATCGTGTCCGGCGCCAATTCAAAGAATTAAATTACGAGGAAACACAGGGTTATTCTTCTCCTTCCTGGGCGCCGGGAGTCGCCGGGGGTTAAAAGCGGTCGAGCCGGTGATGATTACGTTTCCTTCCTAACCCCCCCTATCAGACAGAGGTGTTCTGCAGGTGTCAGGCATCAGGAGCTGCAGCCCTGACCATGTAAGGGGATTAGGAAACTGATGATGCGTTAAAAGGTACGTTCGTGGCTCTGCCGCTGTCGTACGTAGAAGCTGCTCAGATAACACGAGTATCCAGATTACCTGGAGGCTCTTCTCTCCCAGAGGCCGTGCTCAGCCTTTGGATTTCTCCACTCTGACTTCCAAATTTCACCACGGTCGGGCTCGGCCATTGCACGAACCGTGAAGTTCTGGTCCTGTGAGCTACCGTGTCTGCCGGAGGGGATACTAGCAATTGCACGGTCTTTTTGAGCCGCTGTTTTTCCATTTGTGTATTTGCTCTGCTGACAAGTAGGAGAGTCTGTGAACAACACTGCTAATCAATATCGGTATTCAAAGTGGGAGGACTTCTGTGAAGAGCAGTTCCAGTGTTGTTGTGAAGATCCACACCAGCTAGTGTCTCAAGAGCTGTCAGCAGCATTGATTTGAGCCAATAAAATCGTTGGTATTCCAACCAACGGAAAACACAGAACTTGCTCGGTTTTAGCTCACCCCCGAACCAGCCGAGGGCATCTGGTCGTGACGCGAGGTCATCAAGCCTCGCAGACGGAACCAGTCCCCACCCCCGGGGCCAGACCAGAGTCCCATAGGGCCCCAACCAATGTCCAGGCATTCCTTCCGTCCCACGGGGAGTGGTCTTATGGTCGTATCCGTCTTTGTCCGACAGGCTCGGGAACATGTGCCTCACACTACGGCTGGTACAGATACAATTAACTCCACTGTCAATCAACCCGGGGTGGGGGGGTTGGCCTGTCAATTAGTGCGGAGGTGGCATGAAAAGCCTGAGGTGTGAGAACTTGGTTCATCGAGTGAATCCTCATGGACCGGAGTAGCCGGAGACAAGCTGTTGCCAGGTCCACTTGTGAGACTGAGCTGCCACGGCGCTGCTGGTTTGGCTAGGTCATCTTGAAACTTGATTATCTGGGGTTTCAGCTTCTAAAAGGTACTACAAACTAGAAGAAAGAATAGAGTTCTCTCTGGCCGTGACAGTTTACACTTCATCTGGAAATCAAATGCAGAACTCGAGGGGAAGTCCTTCTAGGCCCGGTCCACTGCAGCAGGCATGCTAACATTGTGGGATCATCTGACAGAAATACCGGCAAAGCGGCGACATCTCGGCGGCGACAGCAGAGTGCTAGATGGTCGTGTCGGCGGTTGTTTCATGGTGTCCAATGTGTGCGCAGAGCCACTGCGGCGAGGCGGACGACTGTTGCCGGTGCACTTCTCCTGCCGCTCTTCTTCTTGCGGATTTGAGGCGTCTGCTCGCCAGCTTTTGGGACAGACGCCCTCCTCTTGTCACAGCAGTCATGGACTTCTTCCCAAAACCTAGAGGCAGTCGGAGTGCCTTTAAACAACTTACATAATGAGTTCCATCATGTGTATCCTTAAAACTACATGGCCAACCTTGGAGTGGACAAGGCGTCTAAATGTTCTCACGAGTGTCTGACCGGTGCGCTTCATCTGGTCCTTGGATAAAACCAGAGAGAAAACGGGCTGCAACACCTATCAGGGAGAGGAATGCCTTCCAGGCTTCCTTCAGACGCTCCGATGGGCCACGGAGACAAAATACTTGTTCCCCTGTTCCCTCAAGACCACTGCTTGAGTGGTCTTGAGAGCTGAGGGAAGCTCGGGGAAAAAAAAGGGAAACACATGATGGCTGTGAAACCACTTGACGAGACGAGTCCAGTGAACAGGTCAATTGCAAGATGTTGGCAGATGCTGAAATGATGTGTTCTTGGCACAAACCATATCATCTGCCACAAGGTTTCTGCTGCCTCTCTCCACTTTGGACCAGCAGAACTCCTTTAGATGAGTTACGGGGGTGACCTCAGGGTGACAAGTCAGACGAGAGAGGTGGCCCCGCTGACAAACAGGCCGGCTCCAGGCTCCTGCTGATGGCCCCATAAACCATACATGAGAGGTGCAAGGATGCAGACAATATAAATCTGTCCAGAGCAAAATTGGACGCCCTGACCCTTCAAGCTTGTGGAGGTTTTATTCCAAGGCTAGTCTCACTTTCAGGAGCCCCTTGCTCCAGGGATCATAATTCCCTTCGATGGGCTAGAGATACCAGAGGAAGAATTCACAGGGGTGCACCTTTTGGTCCCGGGGAGACTTTGGTCACAATCCCACCCATGTGTCTGAAGAACTCCAGGTACTCCTAAGTGACTTGATCAAACAGGAGACTCAGGATGTGGTTTAGAAGTGCCTGGAGAGCATGGATTGGTCTTTACAGTGTCCCCTGGAGATGCTGAACACTGTGTCCACTCAAGAGTCACAAATGCTGGGGACAAGAGAACCCTGTACTTGCTGTACAATTTAAGGCCCCATCTTTCTTCCTCCCATGGAGGACCAGGTGATACTTCTGTTTTTTTTTGTGAAGCATCTTCCCAAGCAGCCAGATAATGAAAGAAATGGCAGGAGCGCCAAAGGACAGGGAAACCGGGAGGCAGGAGAGCGGTGGCAGCTTTCAGTTCGGCAGGGCAAGAGGCTGCAGGAGACACCAGTGAGGTTCCACGGATAAAACTGGGAACTGGGAAAGAAGAGAACGTCCGTGTGGGTCCTGAAGGACGGTTGTTGAGGAAGGTTGAGAGAAGTTAAGCTAATAGAAACACATCTGGCTCCATGGAAGCGCTGAGCCCAATCTCAACTTAATATCGGGACATTTTTAAGCCCAGGGGTTCGCCAGCTAAAGCCGTGGTGTCCATGTGCCAAGGAAGACACAGGCATGTCCAGGGTTGAGTCCGTCAAACGACCTGCTGCGGCAGAATTAGTGCGAGGTGGTGAAGTTGGACTCCAAGCAGTAAATGAGCAGCCAACCAGGAGAGGTAACTGGCCGGTTCGGTGACTTCCCGACTGCTTCTTGCTTCTTGCTTAGTGAGCGGCTCACGGTAGCCAGACATGATACCCATATGAAGCAACTTCCCTCACAGCTCTGAAGTTGGACGTAAATCTAACATGACTGAGCAGACATCGTGATCTACATCTGCCACCTACGTGATTTACATGCAGTTATTTATCTTCCTACAGCTCCCTCACCACCTGTCTTTGAGATGATCATCTTGGATGCTGGATTGGGTGTTCACCCCTTCTTCGCACATGTTCACGCGTGGCCTCAGCGGTTGGCGTTTTATTAGCTGTTTTGTCACAGATACAAATGCCAAGCAATTAAACTAAACACAAGCCATAACAGGAAATACCAGCGCTCATTAAATTCCAAATAAAGAAGGTCTCTAAGGTCACAGCAGCCGCGCTGTAATTTCATCTGATGATCAGGACTGGATTACCGTCCACCGCTGCAGCTGCCGCTCCAACAGACAAACGTAGTTGTTCACGAGTTCACGGCGACACGGAGCTCACGATATCGTTGACACGACTAATAGCTGACATCATGCGGGTTCTTGTTGCCAACAGAGGGCAGGAATTCATGCAAATCCTCACACTGAAGAAGCCCCGAGTGACAGTCGAGTTGTCGAGTGGGAATTTTTCTTTTTGCTGCAACATGTTGGGAGTCACGTGAGCGTCTCTCCTGGTCTCCATGACGGAGATCAACAAGGACCCGCGCGCCTGAGCTGCGGGTTTCGAAAGGGTCTTGAAGTTGTGGAAAATGGAAGGGAAGGTCTTCTTTCTAGGAGGCTGCGAGTAAGACTGGATGTCTTGTAGTGTCAGGTCAACAGCCCTGGAGGTGTGTGTGTGTGTGTGTGTGTGTGTGTGTGTGTGTGTGTGTGTGTGTGTGTGTGTGTGTGCGCGCATCATATCTTACATCATCACATAGAAACACTGGACGTCACTGATGATACAGCCGTGAACACGTGGCTGCAAAAGTGAGCAGACGTTGGAGTGAGATGATGAGGAACGTGTCCGTGTGACCGGGGAAAGGAAAGAAAGAAGCTGATGCTCTACAAAAGTGACCAGAGAACTTCTACCTCTGGTTCATTGCATGAGAACTGTGAAGCCCAGGTTGGTGGAGATGAAGGAGGTGAAAAGCAGCAGTGGTGTCTGGCTTGGAGATGATGAGGAGAAGACAGGAGGCAGCACAGATGAAGATGTGGAGGTTCCTCTTTGGGAGTGAGGAGGAAGGAGAGAACCAGGAAGGAGGGACAGCACACGCTAGATGTTCAGAGGAGATGGAGGAGGGATGGTGAGGAGGTGCCAGGCGGAGGTCTGGAGGAAGACCAGAGAGGAGGTTTATGACTGGAGGGGAGGAGGACAGGAAGTGAGTTGGTGTGAGAGAGGAGGGTTAGATGGAGGCAGAAGATTGGCTGTGGAGACCTTGGAGGGAGCGGCCCTTCGCTCTCTTCCTCACCCGCACAGCCGTGTTTTCTATCTCCTGGCGGTGAACGTCGGACCCTCACCTCCGTGTGACACGTTTGCATCTTCACCTCCGCGTGACACGCCTTCCGGTCACAGCTACGAGCTGCACGTCTGGTGTGAAGAGCAGAATTCATTTGCAGGATTAACATTCAGTGTGGACATCTACGCCTGAGTTTGGCGAAGTTTCATGTGCGCGGCCTCGCGTCTCCTCTCCTCCATCTGCCTCGCCGCTGGATGCTCCACCTCGCCGTTGAACATCTGGCGGTGGACGGAGGTTGAGGTTCTCCGCAGACGGTTCAGAGATTGAATGAATCTGCCACCGGATGATTCCAGAAACCAGAAGCACGAGATGGAGTAGACGTCCGTCGAGAGGCTCCGGCTTGATCCGCCGGCATCACAGAAGACCAGACCAGCGTTGGTTCCGCCCAGTCTGAATGTCACGGTGAAAGAACATGTACGGTTTCAGGGATAGAGGTGCGGTGGTGGTTGAACAGGCGAGGGGGTAGAGGAGCTGAAGCATCTTGGATGTCCTCACCATCTTCTGGAGAGCTTCTAGCTCATTCAGACTGCTTGGATTCCCACAGGGGGGCTTTCAGTGCGGAGTCTCCATGTTCTCCCCGTCTCTGAAGAATGTCCATACGTGTGAGAGAGAGAGGGTGAGTGGTTGGATCTTCACCCTCTCTTTTACTCGTCATGTAGAGACACGCGATCAAATTGCAGCATTCTGTGTTCATTCCTCTTGTGAAGAAGACTGAGGTGGAGATATGAAGCACTTTCTAAGTGTACAAAAGTTGTACACAGAATACTGCATGAGTAAATATACTGAAGTAAAAGTACTGCGTTCAGGGACCTCAGTCTGAGGCAGCGTGGAGATACCTTCCAGGAGGACAGATCTTCTGCCCAGGAGTCTAACACTGAACTCCAGGGCAGGAGGGGAACGGAGAACCATCAGAGCTCGGATGAATCTGCCAGGTCAGGTGGGAATGGTTTAAACTGGAGGGTAGAAGATGCAGGCTGGTTCTCACACACACACACACACACACACACACACCTGGAAGCCATTTGTGACGAGAAGCCTCTCGTCAAGTTAAGACGCTGCATCCGCTCAGGACCCATCAGGATCTGGGTTCCGGTCCGTGCAGCTCCGACACAACGCCGCTCGGCCCCGTTTCCTGGGGATGGCGGCGAGGCGTGGGGTTAATGGAGCTTCAGTCGCAGGGAATTAGCGGAGGTTGTGAGCAGGTTAATTGCTCATTTTGTTTATTGCGAGCGAAGAGGCCCCAAAACCCATTTGCCCCAAAAACATAAACAACGTGATGATTATTTCAGCTGTTGACAAACTGCCCAAGATGAGGAGGGGCGTTCATGGTCATGACGGTACCGGAGATGTTCTCCGAGGGACAGATAGGAGGTACCGATGTCTTGCGGCCCGCCGAGACGCTCAAGATCCCACCGGATCCCTGGAAATGACGTGCCCAACGCGTCCTCGGGCCAGGCGTCGCTGGCTTTTTAATAACTTTCCGGAGGCTGCTTCTGGTCGCCGTGGCAATTACCTGCATGTCAGGCCTCCAGAAGATGTGTCTGCCCATGGGACGGCCGGCCGGAGCGTCCGGCTGATTGGCCCGAACGGGTCTCACTCGTGTCTGGATGGTATTGATTGACACGGAGCACAGGGACGGAGCTCCTGCAGATGATCGGCTCACACGTCTGATCCAAAACGTGAGATCTATCAGATCCAAAATACAATTTACGCTCACCATTCAGTCTGCTTGGGACAGTGGACATTATTTTCTTCCGTGGAACATTCATTCATTCATTCATTTTCAAACCGCTTGTGTCTCTATGACTTGTGAGTGAGAGGGTGAATGACTGCATCTCTACGTGATGTGCAAATGAGAGGGTGGATGGTTGTACGTCTGTAGTCCGCGTCGGAAGGAGTGTCTCCACGTGCTGTGAATGGTTGTATGTATGAATGCATCACTGACAGCTCCAGGGTGAACTCCTCCTCCTGTCCAATGACAGCTGGGATAGGCTCTGCCCCCCTGCCTGCAGCGAGCGAATGAATGAATGAATGAATGAATGAATGAATGAATGAATGAATGAATGAATGGACAAATTAAAATTTGGCAAAATGATTGGATGACATGAACTTTAATGACCCCATGGTTGGGAAATTGTTTCTAAGCAGCAGCAAAACATACAAGGACAAGACAGTGACAAGTCAAAAATGAGAATAAATATAGCAATAAAGAAAAATAAAATAAACTCTGAGGTGTAAAAGTATCAAGTTTAATCTGAGGGTGAAAAAAGAAATGAAGGAATAAATAAATAATAAAGTGGCAAGTGGATTATTTTTTCTTAGGAATTGATTACAGTGAGTTGTGTAGAATTATGGCATGAGGCAGGAAAGATAGAAATACATCAAAATAAAATGGATATAAAGGAATCATTTCAACTTAGCTACAAACACACCTTTTTCCTGCTTCTCAATAAAAGGGAATCAGGGTCCGATGTCTCACTCAGAACCTTCTTGATGTCCTGACGGTCATGAACCTCCTGGTTCCTGCGGGACGGGCCTGGATGTGTCTGAGCTGTCAGCTGCTGTTCAGAGACTGTTTCAACTAATCAGGATGATTGCAATTTTTGTGCCGCAGGACGTAAAAAGAGGCAGAGGAAAACGTTTGTGGTCGGAGTCCAATAAAACCGGCGAAACACGTCTCATTTCCCTAGTTTGAGAAGAAATTCTTTCCGTGGCACCGTGCCTGCCGGGGTTTGCACCTCCAGACCGCTGCTAATTCCAGCGAGTCCTGAAAAGCCGGAATGAGCTGCATATTTTAGGAGATGAATAAATAAACAGGCAATGTGTAAAAAAAAAAAAAAAAAAAACCTAAAAGAAACTAAAGGAGCTTCACTTTAATCTGATAAAAATAAATGATCCCTTTCTGACGGCGGCCAAACCTCGGACGTTCTCGTGATGTCGAGGATTTGCGGTTTGATTTTTTACCCTCAACCATTTTGCTTTAGACGACGCGCCAAACCACGCCGGTTAATATCACATCCGCCACGTTTTCGCCACTTATCTGCGCCCGGTTTGAGCGGGAGGAGGCCCGGTGTTTGCAGCTCCGCCAGGCTGCAGTTATCATAATAATGTGTTATTTCAAGTCGGCCACAGACGCCTGTAGCAGCGCAGCACAGATTAAGAAATCTTAATTAGGCTTTTGTAGCGTCTCCTTCATGAGACCTTGCCTCATTTTCCCTCTTCTTTTTTTTTTCCACAGCGTCTTGTTGCGCGCGCGCACACACACACACACACACACACACAGAAAATGTTGTTCGTCTGATTTTAAGAGTCTCCACTTCTTGCCTAAATGATTCTGTGTGCGTGTGTGTGTGTGTGTGGGTGTGTGTGTGTGTGTGTGTGTGTGTGTATGTGTGCGTGCGCGCGCGCTCAGACAGCCGGGGAGAAAGCAACCAAAGCCCAGGTGTCACCGCTGCCTTTCAAGTCCCCTGCGCTTCATCTCTCGCGGGGCATTTAAGCGTTAGATACCCCTCCGCTGATCCGCTTGTTGTCGCAGCCGTTACCCCCAGTTGCTTGTCACACTTTAAAAAAGAAAAAAAAAAAAGCCTCCGGGCTCATTTGCATCACAACCGGCCCGGCACAATGCGGCTCACCTGAGATTTACATTAAAACGCCGGCATGTGGCTGCAGCGGCGGGGCGGCGCGGCAGGGAAGGCCCCGTTTAACGCTGGGGCTTGGATTTAAGGCACCTGTTAACGGGGCGTCGGATCAGTCCGTCGAGGGAGCGGCGGCCTTAATTGGGCGTTTTGAGGTTTGATGGATGAGCGGGACTCGCCCGTCCGTCTGCCGTCACCCATTCGGCGTCATGCGTCCAAAAGCCATTTACACGGACGCGTGATGCAAAGAAGACGGCGGAATAATGTGATTATCTGGGCGTCACGCAGAGTGCCGCTTCCAAAGACGCCACCGAGGACTTCGTGTTGAATGTTGTCCAACACAAGCTGACTGTCATTCGGTCGTTCTACAATCACAGGAGCCTGCCGTCAACAAACAGATGTAATATAATTTAATGCAACTAATAGAACCCCCCCCCCAGAAAAAAGAAATCTAAGTCAGACCAAACTGATGTGCCAATCATTGAAAATGACAAAGAAACTGGGTCTTTACGTTGAGAAGACCTAACTAACCCTCAACGGCAAGCTGTTATTTCCCATCCGGTCTTTGGCATGAATCTCACGTCGTTTTAAAGGTTCAGGGAAAGAGGGTCAGATCGGCTCAACATCATCACCAAATTTAATTTGGCGACGGTGCTGGAAGAGGGCGACCATAAACGTCTGATGAGTGGCGAACACTAGATATGTACATTTCAAACTCTCTGCTTGTGCTTTAAAAATAAACACACTCCTTTCTGACGCTGGGTATAAATAAAGGGTGCGTTGAGGAAGCCACTGATCCTTTTCCGTCCGTCAGCCGTCGGGTCCCTCGGACGCCCCCGTCACCCGGCCCTCCTCCCTCCAGCTGTCGATCATAAAGGTCGCTCCGCAACAGAGCGCGTTTCCGGCAGACGGACCCGGTTCGTCGGCTCTGAGAACGCGTGCGGCAGTCGGGCTGGCAGCTTAATTCTAATTAGTCTGGAAGTATCGCTGCGGCAGCTCAGCGAGGATTCGAGCAGCCGCCGCTCACCGCTTTCAACATCTGCCTCTCCCAGTGATCCCTGCAGCCGGGCCGGGGGAAAGCCAGCCCCGCTAATTACTAATAAAACTAGCTAAGCTCATTGCCGTGAATTATTACGGCTTTATCTGAAGTGGACCAGGAATTGCTCCTGAGGCTAAAGGGCTTTGAGGCGCGAGGCAGGATCACAGTTCATTGCTGCGTCTGGATTAGCTCTTAGCACACACTTTACCTCGCGATAAGCCTGCTTTATTGCTGGGAACCATTACGAGTCAAAGTTCAGCCGAACAGCGTGTCTCAGAACGGCTCGGCCGATTTCAGGCCGGCTCACATTTTAAGTCCGGGGGGGGATTTTCGGAGCCATGTAAACGTGACAGGCCGGCCTGAGGAGACGAAGGCTTAATGCAAAGCGCCCTGTGTCCTCTTTCCACCGTACGCTGCGGTTTCATGAACCTGAATTGGATTTTTTCTTTGCTTTCGCTCACATTCAGCATTCATTTATCTTCATCTTCATCTGGTCCGGGGCCTTCAGCCAGGGTCCTCAAAGAGAGGGGCTGGAGGTCTTTGCCTGGATGGATTTGGGACACCCGGCGTCTGTGAATGCTTGGTTTGACTCCGTCCGGCGGGGTAAAAGGTGCTCACTGGGCTCTTCGAAGCGGATAAACTTAATGGAGATGATTCTATCAGGACTGTGAACATTGATAGCATCTCTGTCAGCATCTCTAATTTGATTAATATTTAACCTTCGATTTAGGAATAATGCAGCACACTGATGAGCAAATATGTAACCTCTTCATGTTCTCGTATGCGAAGGCAGGAGAGACCGAAGGGGAAAAGCGAAGCGGTGCCTTTCTAACTAAATGTCCTGCTGCCTGTGTTCTCTCTGAAGGTTGCATGCAGGAAGGTAGATGGAGGGGCCACGGAGCTCATCGAGTGGGGGGACAGCGTTTACGAACAGAAGCCGTCTCCCGCGGGGGCCAGTCCGAGAGTGCTCAACCCCCTGCGCTTGTTCGCCAGGGGCTCCCCGGGGTTCAAGAGCAACGTGAGGGAGATGACATATGTACAGAACATGGAGGACTTCTGGGACTGGTTATCTAACCAGACAGATGTTCAAGGTGCACAGGCCAGAACTAAACGCAGGCCCATCGTCAAGACTGGCAAGTTCAAAAAGATGTTCGGGTGGGGGGACTTCCACTCCAACATCAAGACCGTCAAACTCAACCTTCTCATCACGGGGAAGATTGTGGACCATGGGAACGGCACCTTCAGCGTGTACTTCCGCCACAACTCCACGGGCCTGGGGAACGTGTCGGTCAGCCTGGTGCCGCCCTCCAAGGTGGTGGAGTTCGAGATCGCCCAGCAGTCCGCGTTGGAGACCAAAGACACCAAATCGTTCAACTGTCGCATCGAGTACGAGAAGACGGACCGCAACAAGAAGACTGCCCTGTGCAGCTTCGACCAGTCCAAGGTGTGCTATCAGGAGCAGACGCAGAGCCACGTCTCCTGGCTCTGCTCCAAGCCCTTCAAAGTCATCTGTATCTACATCGCCTTCTACAGCGTCGACTACAAACTCGTGCAGAAGGTTTGCCCCGACTACAACTACCATAGTGACACGCCGTACTCCTCCACAGGATGACCGAGCTAATGCTAGTTTGCAGCGGTCCTTTGTTTTACCTTTAAATGATGTAAATGTCAAGCCCCACCCCACCCCACCCACTCCCCTAACAACTAAGTACCGGTTGCAAGAAGCGCAACTATTGAGGAAAAGCTCACTGGAAGGGGTTTGTCAGTCGATCACAAAACTTTTGGATATATCGCAGGTAGCTAGCAGCCCGGCACCACCGAGCGCTCCTCCTCCAGACCGCTTCAGCGCCGGCCTTTTTGTTGATCTTTTAAAATAAATATACAGCCCAGGTTTTTCAGTCCATTTCAAGTGCAGCAAAAACATGGCGTTGGGCGTTCCTGCTCCGACGTAGCTATTGGCTAGTCTTACATCATACCCAGTCCCAGAAAAAAGTATCTGGTCTTGACCGGCCAGGTATTCATGAAACCAGTGGAAATTGGATTCGATGGCAGTCGGTGGCCAGAGAGAGAGAGGGAGAGAGAGAGAGAGAGAGAGAGAGAGAGAGGGAAATAACACTTTGTGAAAACCGTCTGGTTTTCCAGCCTCGATAGTTTGACGTCACGGGATTCTTTGGATTGACTTGGGGATTCAGAGCGAGCAAACAACCCCAGGTCACCACAGCCTCAACAAATGTTCTCTGTGAAACACCGGTAATTAGCGCAATGTCCAGATGTTTCCTTTAAGGCGACACCGCAGGCATGCAAGCCTCCCAGTTGAGAGCGTGACTCAGCTAACATTGGGAGAGCTGTTCCCTCGTCTCACCTCCTACAACAGCCACTTATTGGACAAACCAGAGAGACTTCTATTCGGGACTACAAAAGCGAGATATTGTTGGTCAATATGGCAGCAATTAGGTATTTTCCACTCGACCCATTTGAAGCAACGGGTAAAAATGATCTGTTCCCCGTGGCCCTTTGTGGCCAGATTATGATCAATGGGTCATTTTTACAAGAGCCATGAATTGTTAACGTGCCCTTTCAGCCAATCTCTTAAGCAGATTGTCTTCTTAGGAGCTGAAATAAAGCGAATCTCAAATGAAGTGCCCATGACAAAGTCAATCGAGCCAGCAAATCAAGCCCAGTGGGTTCAAAGCGGGCGGAGAGCGTAATGGTCCATCATGCGTCCGCCGTCGACCTGCTCCCACCTCCTTTGCTACGACTGCAAAGACACACGAGCAAAGCACATGTTAAATCTCAACATCCGTGTTTGCGGGCGGCACTTTCAGGCACAGCAGTGGATTAATGTGTCAGAAGAGGTGGGAGGAAAGTGATAATTGCAGGACAGGTGGATTTAGTAAGTCTGCCAGACAACTATCAGCACTTTGTCATGATCCTGCCACCGGCCCCGACATCACCTGTCTCTAATAGGCTTTAATTGGCCCCGGAAATTTCATTTGGGCTGGCGTGGGGAAAACGAGAGCGGTTTGAAATGTCGAGGCGCTCTCTGGCTGTATGGTGGCCGACACCCGGCCTCGTTGTAAGTGTGCTTCGTCTTAGCGTCCGCGAAAACACTGCGCCTCCGGATGCCGTAAGCAATGCACACGTCCCGGGTTTTTGACGCGGGCGCCCACGACTGACCGATGGCCGGGACGTGTCCTTCACTTCGCATGTCGACTGTGGACGACCCTCTTCCACCTGACGTGAGGAGTGTATGATAAATGACTCTGAGTTGAACCATGTTGATGTTTTAGTTCTCCACCTTTGTGCAAATGCTGTGTATTAACGTGTAACACAAACTAATGCTTCAGATGATACAAAAAGTCAACCGATTTCTACGGAGAGATAAATCACGGAGTAGACTGTTCCTTCTTTTCGGTGTTTGTATATCATGTAGATAGATGTCATTTATTGCCTATGGTTGGTTTTTGTTTTTCCTTATAAATTTGATTAAAGGTCTTGCGAATTGTACTTTTGATTTTCCTGCCTGCTTTCAAACATGTTTTTAACCGTTCCCCTGTAAAACACAAGTAAAAAAACAAAACAAAACAAGGAATAATGCACTGTTGTGTGTGTGTATAGTGTAAGTACAGATGTTCATTTTGGACTATTTGTTTTCATAGGGGGTTGATTTTGTTAAGGATTTAAATGGTAAAGATCAATCTAGGTTTTTAAGGCATTAAAATGTATTCAAACCGGGCATGGCATAATGTCATACTGAGTCAGCTGGAATCTGTCGGTGCCCACAGTCGTCCCACAAGGACTCCGCCGCGGGATAAACACACCATTTTGGAGATACATCTCAGCGTAGCTTTTTAATAGCCAATAAATCCGTGTCCACCGGCGTTGATGATACCAGAGGTACACCTCAGGGAGCACATCCATTTCGCTGTGGCCATCGGGGACAGGGGTCTTTTCATTCGCTTCCATTATTCTTATCTGATCAGGGCGAGGTATCCACTCCTGCAGCGTGAAGCAGCACAGGCTTCCCCGCCGCTACCGTCCACAGCGCCGTTTTTACTTTCTCTTGTAAAAAAAAAAAGAAAAAGAAAGAACCCAACATATCCTTATTTGAAGGGGCCGCTAAACATCCCCGTGCACAATTAGACTCACAATGCGAGAGCGTGCTGTTGGTTCAAAGCTGGAGACGCATTAGGACCAATAATCTGTGTGTGTGTGTGTGTTTGTGTGCGTGTGTGTGAGGGGGGAATGTATGCTTCTTAAGGTTCGGGCTTTAGGAAGAAAAAAAATACTTTGGGAATATAATGATCACATTTGAATTGTGATATTTAAGATCAAAAATAATAATAAATGAATCCATAATTTTAAAGATTGTATAGTTATTTCTTGTTGAGTTTTTTTACTTTCAGCTTTATGGAGCTAATTTGCTGGTTGTTTGAAAAATATTTAAGAAACCTGTAGACTCTGTTATTCAAGGGGGTTGCAGTCGAAAAGGACGGCTTGGTGTTGAAAGGGACCTCTGGCTGTGCCCTGCAGGGGCTCAGAGGAGGGAACGGCGTGCCGAATAACAGCTGAGTAAAAGGCGTTTTCATCTTCATCACACACCAAAAAAAGGACTTCCTGAAACATCAATGATCTAACCTGGAGATGTAAAGAAGGAGGAGGCACAGCTGGCCGTTTTCATACCAAGTCAGTGCAATTTACAATCCATTTCATTGGAGTGTTTATGGAGGTTTTCTGGTATCGGGGATGGGAGGTCCCTGCTTGTTGTCCAGGTAATTTATTGGAAAGCTAAAGGGGCCACAGGGACGGGATATCACATTTTTCTGTCGTGTTTAAAATACAGTGTAATTAATTATCAGGTATTTTCCCTGCTGACGGTGTGACTCCCTATTTCCTTATGACATCCTTTTAAAAGTTAATGAAACAGTAAGGGGAGGGGGAAAAAAAAAAAAAAAAAATCACAGAATTGCATGAACCACCGTGTGCTTGTCAATTTTTGAAATACATCATTATTACAGTAAGAACCCTGCTGTGTGATAAAAAAATAAAACCAAAACATTATTTTCAGATGAAGTGCCTTGAGCCAGTGGACCTGTATTCAAGTTTGGCCATCTGAACCCCTGGCTGTACGTCACCGTCCACTGTCTCTGGAGCAATCGCGTCTCCCACAATGCAAATGACAAAAACAAATGTTCAATTCAAATGCTGTGGTGGCAGAAAACCTACTTTCTTGAGTCAGTGAGAGGGAAGAGAGAAGATAAAAGGTGACTTAGCGAGGCGTTCTGGAGACAAGACGGGAAGAGGCATTTACGGGATGTGTGCCGAGAGGGGCGGACGAGGATCAGTCGGCTTCTGGCGAAGACGTCTCTCTTCAACCGGGAGACGACAAGAGAGGCCCGCGGCTCACCAGCGCTCACACCAACTTCCGTCTAACCCTGAAAGCTTCAATGTTATTCACGTTATTTTAGAGACACATTTGCATTCCTGCGCTAATAAGACTTCAGCCTGACATCTAAATCCGTGTGCGTGGACGGCCATGAAAAGGCCCGTGGATCAAACTCCCAGCAGAGGAGATACATCACATCTGACTTATGCAAAATCTGAGGGAGGGAGGGGGGATACTTAACACAATGGAAATACTTTCTAGTTCTTGAAAATAAGATCCTTGAAAGTCTTTAAAATCCCCTGATGGTTTGCTTATACAAAGTAAATTAACCGCTCTAACAGTTCCTCTCAGCTGATAATAGTTCAGTGAAGTCGTTTTTAACGGAATTTAATCAAAGGTGCATTTCCTACAAATCCGTGTTATCTGGGAAACAACCAAAGGAAGCATCGCGTGAATTCCATAAATAGCAGTGTGAAATGAAGAAGCATTTGGGAAAAAAATACAGGACAGATCGACGGCGCGGTGTCACACGGATAGCAAATTATTAGAATTAAATCTTCAAGCTGAGGACACACACAGCCTCAGACAGCATTTTCAACATTTTGTCCTCGGAAATGAAAATATGGTTTTCAAACTACCTCGAAGTAACAGCTCAAATTCCGGACTGTTTTCGCTGAATAAGTGACTACGTCTTTCAATGGATGTCGACGACGACAAGGAAAAGGGGATACACATGGAAGACGTAGCTAATAAAATACAGCCTCAAAAAAAGAAAAAAAAAAAAAAAAAAAAAAAAGGGCTCCAGACTGCTGGAAAATGTTTTAATTGGTTAATGCAGGCATTCTTGCAGACAACTTCCATCTCGTTTGCTCCCGAACTCGAGTGTCAGCATCTCAAGCCGATGCTGAGTGATGAGTAATATCATGTAAAAATGATGCTACCCTTTTTTTTTATTTTACAAAATCTTCCCAAGTGTCTGTCACACCACGCTACATACAAGACGGACTGAATAAACATGACAACCCCTCATTCAAACACAGAATAACATTGCCAGTACAAGTGATGCTCAGCATCCTACAAATATCCAAGCATGTTAGAGGAATTTCTTTTGCACATACCCAATTCATTTTTATTCTGCACAAATGTCAGATAATTGCAGAAAACAAAATTGTTAAAAAAAAAAGAAAAAAAAAGAAAAAACAAAGTTGGTTTTTTTTGGACACTTCTTTGACATTAACATGTTCATGCATTTATCTCTCCACTTTTAGTTAACCACAATATAATGAGAATATATATTTGCAAGTTGGCATTACTATGGAAAGAAATTCTCAATTGTATCTAGAACGGCTCACAGACGTATGATCTGGAATATGTCATTCAAATGGAAGACTGGGTAAATATGTCTCTATACTTCCAATGTTTAAAGATATCAGGGCCACAGTATCGACACATCTGTCTTACATGTAATACGAATTGACACGGGGTCTTCATCATGGCAGAGTAGTGTCCCCCCCCCCACACATACGCCATAGAACAAACTTTCTTGTACACTGGTCTTCTGAAGGTGGTTCAGCTGTCATTTACATAGAAATGGTGCCATCAATATGGGGCATACACATTTTTAAAAAGTGTAAAGAACTGACCTTGCACTGAAAGTGTTCATGCATTTTAATGTCTAGTCACAAAACGGGCTAAACATTACAAATATATAATATTTCCCATTTAGTTAAACCTTTGTTATGTTCGTATCGAACTCCATATTAAAATGACTATTCATGGGAACTAGTGCAACCTGGAGGAGGCCTGGTCTTCGTGACAAGGCAGGCACAGAGTAAAATAGACAAAGTACTCTAGAGCAGCTCCAGAGCAATGGCAGATATATTAAGGCCATTTTTTAAAATTACAGAAAAACAAACAAAAAATAAAAACAAAAAACAAACAAACAAACAAAAAAATAAACAGTAGCAGACAGCTTGACTCCCTGCCCGGCCTGAACACAATTCAGGCAGGGCAGAAAAGCAAGCAAGCAACACCGATTGAATCAATTTTTTTTCTCTCCCCCCAATCAACTGATGCCAGTAGTCCACGTGCCAGCCTCCCCACATCCCTGGTCAGAAAACTCCACTCTCCTTTATTCAAGTGTGTTCAGTTTTGGTGGAAATAAGAGTGGTACCCTCACTAGTCCTTCCTTTGTGAACCCATGCTCTATACCTCCAGCAAAGTCCTGGGGCACAGCCGGGCGGTCAGGACTGTTTTAGGCGCTTCCTGGGGGGACCGAAAGGTGGGCACTGTGCTGAGGCCAAGGCACGGAAGGCCTCGGCTACCAAGTGGGGGTGGGAATGGATCATCGACTTCCAGCCCGCAGTCTCCATTATATCCGTCGCGTGACTGTAAGTACAGATAAAAATCAAGTTAATACTCGTCGGGGACACCGAGCACGTCAAGGGCCGATAAGCAGACACGAGAGGGTCGCCCGGGGGAGGTCATCTTGAGAAGCTGTATGAGACCCTTCTGCACACGTCCCGGGGTCCCTGTCCTGCACTCCATACCATTTAAGGGGCATGACCGACTCGTCCTGCAACACCTACCACCTACATAGACAAAGTCATTTCTTACCGATTCTCCGAATACACTACTTTCCTTTCGTTGATTTGTGCCAATACAGATTTAACAAAATGATCATTGATGCCCAGTTTGGCAAATTTCATGCTCATTCTAAGGTGACTCCTAGCCAAGTTCTAGGTACATTTAAAGCATGACTTCGCATCAAATCAGGCTTCTTGTTTTTATTTTAAGATTATTCTGAGTCTTATTTTTCGGTGTTCTCCTTCACCTCGGAAACTGGTTTTCCAGGAGGCGGCAGAGCCCCCGATATTCGTGCCATGAAATAACTGTAGGATCACATTCGACAGTCACAAGCATATCCAAGGTGTCCTGTAACGACGCGGCGCTTCATTTGAAACAAAGTCTTCCTGTTGCAACCGTAGCCCTTTGAATAAAACCCTACAAATATTCCATTTTCAGGGTTTATCCAGGTATGAGTCTATTAATAACTGGATAGGAAGATATGAGGCTTCAAACTGAAAAGGCAAATAGCACTCTGTCTGCCCGGGCTAAAACAATGAATTCTAATGCATCTGGTGGGGGAAGAGATAAGAGTGTGTTATTAATCTTGTGTCACATATATCAGCTAATTACATACTTGCTATTCCAGTTCTTTCCATCTTTACAGCCCAGCTGTCTCAGGACACTGCACCTATGGCAAGGAGATAAAAAGGTAAGCATTCAGGGCTGGTAAACAGAAATGGCAGCAGGAATTTATCACCAGAGGTTTTTTTTTTCCGCCCCCCCCCACACGATACTTGCCTGTTGATAAAATCTATGGCTTGTGCTTTGAGCTGCTCGGCGCTGTGCAAGTCTGCTAGGATGAGGGTGTCCGCCACATTCTCCACTGAGAGGCTGTTGCACAAGGCCTCTTCACACATGACTTTTAAACGCTCCAGAGCGTACTGGAGTGTGGGTAGAAGAGGGACAAAAGGAGCAGCAGTTACAGTCTGAATGCCAAGTGGACTGTTGTGATTTGAAGGTCCACCTCACATATTTGCAGTGAGCAAAAAAAACCCAAAAAGAATAAGGAGCAATCAGCCGAAAAAACAAAATAGAAAATCCGTTACAAAAGTCAATGAGTTAATTATGTCTGTGGGAGAAGCAGTCACCGGCATTTAAAATGTCACTTGAATGCGTGAAGCAAGGTCAAGTGGTGGGCGGGTCTGTCCCTCCCCCGTCTGATATGCCAGTTAATCTATGCAGCTTGCCAAGATACAATTTGACAGAACGTTCAGCGAACTACACCGTTCTTTGCCCACGAGAAGGACAGACTCTCCGAGCCCGTGAAGTCAGAGAAGGATCCAGGATGTCACAGGAGGCTTCCTATCAGGCCCTCAGTAACACATCCACCCCCAACCCGAGCGCATCACGTCGTGACATAAACAATACGGCGCTAACACGATTTAGGCTGAGAACCTGGGGTCTAGAAATGTGTCGGTTTCCATCAGCGTCGACGTGTAAAAATGAAAACAAAGTCCTGCACGGTGTCCTCTGGACATGGGAGTATCTCCTCGCTGGCAGCAAACGCACAAATCTTCAAACCCCAGACTTTTAGCTCAAATTCAACAGCTATATCGAAAACAGCAAAACATTCACAGCTTTAGAATCCATTTCCAACTCTTAAATCATGTGAAATTCATAAACAGCATGTAAGAATGTTGCAGTACTTACAAAGTAATTACGAAAAATATTAAATGCTAATGGGTTTCTATCCGGAGGAGTGCTTCAGCCCGTTTCCCTTGTTTATTCCATAAAATACCGCCCTTAAAAACACACACACACACACACACGTATGTGATTTGGATCGGCGCTCTGCTGAGCTGTGGATAGTGTCCAGGGACCACCTCCAGGTCATCAGCAGGGTCAAGGGCATCCAGACGACATCAACTCCCAAGATACATGTCTTGGAAAGACCCAGTTTTTCCCTGATTTCTTGACTAACATGAGTGCTTCTGGTCATGCACAGTTCAGCCGCTGCCCACAAACACGGAGGTGAAACAATACAGAGCAACTACACAGCTGAGTGAGCTGATTTCAAATCTCTGTATCTTTGGGGGGGGGGTCCCTGAGGAATAAAAGTAAAATCCTTGTATTTGTTAACACAGTGGTGCAGTTTCATGTATAATGG
>CAAKHD010000645.1:63258-85318 GCA_901007705.1 Fistularia tabacaria
CCAGGGGGGGGGAGCGTTTTTAAAATTTTTGTCTTTTGGGGGGGGGGGGGGTCCCTGAGGAATAAAAGTAAAATCCTTGTATTTGTTAACACAGTGGTGCAGTTTCATGTATAATGGCTGCGTGGTGTTTAACAAAGCAGAGCAATTTCTAAAACTGGCAGCGGAAAAACCATGAAAATCAGAATGCCTCGCAGGTTAGCAAATCTTCCAGCGTTTTGACACTGACTTTGTCTGCAGCTGCCAGCAAGTTGTCTGCCATCTTCTCGAGGTTCGGGGCCTTTCCTGTGTAGATGAATCCCATCATTTCCTTAAAGACGTCTGGGTCCACATCGCTGATATCTACACGGTTCTGTAAAAAAAAATGTAAAAAAACAACCACCACACTTTATTTTGGACAAAACACCCCGAAAGGAAAGGGAGCACTTTTATGACCTTGTGATACGTGTGGAAAAGGTTTCATTACCTTTTTACTCTCTTCCATTTCATGTTCAAACATGGCATTGAAGACGGGGGACCTTGCTGTCAACAACACAAATCCAACACTGATAAATGCAATCATATAATCACCAGACTGAGGGAGAACAGAACTTAGACAGTAGAGCCGCCGCATATGAAGAAATCTGATGACAGCATCTTGGAAGTATTACAGATCTAAAAACGTTGCAGAATCCACGTCCTTGCTGATTTGTCAGCATTTCCCTCTGACTACCACAGCTGCCAGCACCATGTCTAATAGAGACGGGCTGAAAAGGAGAGCTTGGCTTTCAATCTCCCGGATCCTAAAGTCGTGTGGGTCAAGCAGGGCCAAGCGGTGGTAGCCGGGCGGATTAGCAGCGACTGCAGAAGTAGGATGCCACAAATGGAGCCAGGAATACCTCCGTGGCCTTTCAAGGTGCTTATGAGAGGCCTGCTGCTTCGTCGGAGGGCCATTCTGGGCTCCTTCTTGGTCTGTTTGGTAAAGAGTCGCGGTCGGGGAAGGGCGAAAAGAAACCGCTCGCTCATTTCAGTTGGAGTAAAGCCGAAAAAACACGGGGAAAATCAGCAAAAAAGTTTGAGGCATCCATGACCGAGCCGTCTTGGACATATCCCGTCCCTTCATGCACAGCGACAGAGCCAACAGCATCGCTGCCACATCCAGCCAGCACGGTCAGCACCAGCGGGGCACAAACCGCACACTGCAATTCTAAATACAAGCAAGCGGAAATGACAACAACAAAACCCCCTTGCAGAACATACAAGTGAGAGGAGGTGCGTGGGCAGAGGTGAAGGTCGAATAACCACTGGCTGTGCTAGTATTGCTTTCACCTGGGCCGAAGTCCAAAGTGCTGCCATTCATATTTTGTCGGGCTTAATTACAGCCATTAGCCTGTAACCCTCAGCATTTAACTTTTCAATGAAATTGTGAAAAAGAGAATAATCAGATTAAAAGAACAGAAAGAAAGAATAAAAAGCATACATTGCTAATCGATTTCTCCAGAGAAAAAAAAAAAAAAATAGGAGAAAATGGAATTTGCCACAATGAGGGAAACAAAAATAAGCAAAACCTGTTTCAAGTGTTAAATCATCTAATTTGGACGAAAAGCTCTCGTCACTGAGGAGCAGCACGACTCCCTCTCTGCGGAACACACTGACTGGGGACTCATCTGCCATTCGCCGGGTGACCAAGTCACTCCAAATGCACAAAAGCCGTCTTAACCCATGACCAGCGAGTGCGCGTGATAATGATGGCGGCGGCGGCAGCATATGAACTGGGATCAGCAGCCGGAGAAAACGGGCTGGGAGCTTCTATGTATCCTTGTGGCCTCAGTAAACACCTCTGACTTCTCATTACAGCCTCCAGGCAAGACAGACAGACCCCGTTTACCGTCTGAATCCTTGCACAGGCTGGAAGCAGAGGACCTTCTTACCCGCAAGGATGGATTTGTGGGCTTTGAACTCCTGCCCTCCCACATACAGGCTGCAGTCGGTGAAGCGTGAACACTCCCACAGGTTCCCTAGGTCATCAGACAGCTGGCACTCTGGTACCTTCAGCATGTTCATATTGGACTGGCCTGAAATGTTAACGGAGTCCTGGACCACGCTTACCTGTACATAAGAAACACCAGAGAGCGCAAAATAAGGACAAACATCCACCCGATTCCTGTAGCCATTGCCTTCATTGGAAGGGGAAAAGAAGGTTTCAAATTGAATTTAAGAAATAACACACTCTGAAACCCAAATGAGTTAACTTTGCCGGAACAGCGAGTTGATGATGCAAGACAATTTGTCTTTAATTTGAATGCAATTGTTTATTTAATTGGCAATTTCCTCAAGACTGTCTGTGGAACAGCTCGCTGGCGGGTCTTGTAATTCTGGAGGTATTGGGCCAATTGCATTTGTATCAAAATTCATTGACACTTCATTTAACTTGTCCCGTGAAAGGACATTTTAGGAGACACTCATTGTTCGTGACACGCTGAATTAAATCATTTTGAAAGCATCATTGTCATCTCATTTCCAGCTCCGTTGTAAACAAGGTTGGATGGTTGAAGCGGTACAGCCCCGCTGTGTTTAAATTCCATTTCTCGCGGCCGCTCACGACAGATGTGGAGCTGCACGTATAATCCAGGTCCAACGGAGACCAGTCATGGAAACAGGGATCTGGTCTTCCAAGAAGGCTATACATTTCGAGACGAGGTAATCAGATACGACTTCTTTCCCCAAATGTTGCCCGACCCATTCTGACGTTCTTTGAGAAAAGAGAAGGTAATTACGGACGCAGGGAGCAATAATGAGACGTGTTGACGTTTCACAGTGAGTTCAGATGGAGACAAAGTGAGACAGCTACCTCAGCCTAAGGCACACCTGAAAAACAGCAGCTCCGTCATATTTCACATGTCAGCTGGCAGCGGCGGTAAACGAAGATGACAGAAGCCCAACAGAAACACATGCAGAAAAAGTGAATTCCGGTGAGATGAACTGCCTTCATAAGAGTTTGATGGTTTCCAACTTCTCAAATTAATGAATGCTGGCATTCCATCATCGTATCTGTTCAAATAATGCATCAACGTTTGTCACCCCTGATCTAGTACAACTTACTGACACCCAGCCTGAAACAGCAGTCGACGCCACAGTGCAAGAAGGGATGAGCAGGAGACACGGGGGATCATTCCAACAAAAGTACCTGTTTTTAACACGAGATTACGACTAAATACCGGCTCAAGATTGACATTAATTGAACATTTGAAAAGTAGAAACATCTAAGTGTCAGTGTGAGCATTACAATTTAGATATTTACAAGTGGAATTGAATTTTAGCATCGGCTACTGTCAGTATTTATAAAAATAAAAAAGAGTCACAGTTGGCTTTTGACATGTGACACGGACGTCAGCAAAGTCAGCGAGGTGACTTCGGGTAATGCAAATTCAACAATCTTACATGATGCTTTGTATAACATATTGATCTGGAAAGTTTTCAAACTGGTAAAAACACGTGTTCAAGCCCTATATCTGAACAATGTAGGACGAGCAATGCTTTTTAGTGCCGCATAGGTAACGTCCTCCCCTCTAAACGGGTGAAATATTTGAAAGACGGCAGTTTGTATGAGTATTATAAATAATAAAAAGCAAGGTTCATAAATCTGAGGACAGGTGAGGAGGATCAAAGAGGGAATAAGTGCAACTTGAGAACCCAGGAAACATTTCTGCATGCATGAAATGTTTTGTGAGAGGAAAGGCTGGAGGCAGGGTGGGGTGAGGGGGAGTTCAGATGCTCTTATTTTAGGTCAGAAATGAATATTTGATATCCCTTCCGCTTTTTATTAGGGGACAAAAGAGGAGATTATATTGATTCATCGGCTGGTAACCGGCATTGGCCTATTCAAAGCTAAACGGGAGAACAGGTCTCGGGAGAACAGCCTCTCCACTGGTCTAAATTAAAAGCATGAAGCATCCCATCACACAGTGCTGATGCAGAGTCACCACAGCAACACACTGTCATGTCAGTGATAAACAAGTTCTTTCCGAGGAGGGAAAAAAAGTCTTCAGTTCGCAGCAAAAATAACACTGACTAATGTCAGTGAGGAGCAGGCCTTAAAATTTCAAGATAAATAATCTCAAAGTAGACGCACACTGTGAAAATGCCCAATTAGAGAATCCATTAGACTGAAGCTGGCAGGAGAACGTCCAGATTCTCCCCGTTCTCATAACTGCGAGTGGTTTGTTTTCTCATTCAGTAAACTGCTTGTGGTTGGGTGTTGTGAAAACAAGACATTTAAGGATGTCGGCTTGAAGAATAAGGAAAAATAAATCATTATTTTGCATTTGAAAGCAAATAAACATGACAGCGGGATGAATTGAATGTCAATGAGCTGTCAGAGGTGCAGCGCTACACCCATCTTTTGCACCCTTTTCCTTTAAGCAACATCCAATAGATTAGATGAGGCTGAAAACTTTGGATTTCATTTTTGAACAGTGCTCTGCCAGTATCCTGGATCACTTACATTTACCAGCCTGTAACAATTTCCATGACGAGGCGTGCCGCCAAAACATTTGTTGAATCGGATTTGAAAGTTTTTTTTCGAAAGTCAAAACCATCACGGAACATCAAAAGTGGAAAAACACCAAGCAAAATCCAGCCTATGTCTGAATTGCATTGAGACAAACCAAAACCAGCTCGCGCTACGCTGGCAAAGGTCTAAATGTCTCCGGGACATACTCCTGTCTGTCAAAGCGTCTCAACTTCTGGAGCGACACCGAGCTCGTCCACGTCCCTTCTCTCGCTTGACGGCCGACCGAACTCAAGCCGGGCTGGGATTCACAGGCAGAGATATTCCACGCACAGCTTGAACATGTACTTTAGAACGGTACGCACACAATAAAATGATTACCTCACAGAACAAGGTGAGCTTGTCATCTGGCAGAAGCCCATTGGCTTCGTCAAGTAGAAAATCTCTTCTGATGAATTTTTTGAAGCCCCAGTCTTTGCCTTGGACAAATCTGTACGCTCTTTGGCTTTCTAGAACAGGAGCAAAAGAGAGCGCCATTAAGGCCCGGTCTCTTCTTGGCTACCGCGCAGGAGAAATAACTACTTCTATTGAATGAAAGGTATTACTGAAGTAAAAATGTGTGTGATAAATCCATGAGTGCTTCTACTCACCCATCGCTTTTGTCTCCTCTCTTTTTGCATTCAACAAAGAAAATTTAAATTTTGCTCTGACTTCACTTTTTGGACAACTAACAAGTAGTAAATACAATGACAAATAATCTTTGCTTTCATCATCAAGTCCCTTTGGATTGACTCGCAGACACCTGCCAAGAGAGCACATAGTCGGGCTTTAAATTAGTCATACAGTGATAGGTTTCTGCCAGAACATTAGTGTAATGAGCCTTCAGGGAAGATGCTCTCGTGTTGAGTCAAAGCATGTAATTATCAGGTTTGAAGGCATGTGTGTAAATTTGAAGAAGATTACCTCATGGCAAATGACCAAGGACTTCCACAGCTAATACAACCGAATGAACCACGGCGGGTTTGATCCCAGTACTCACCACTTCATCTTGTCATTAGGGCCGGAGGAAAATGTTGAGCTCTTCAACACTTCCCCCATTTCTTCTCTGCAAAAGCTAAAGTTATTTATGGTCCACATGTAGGAAAACTTCACAACTTTGACCTTGGAACAACGAGAGGAAACCAGAAGAATTGTCACATCAACCCTCTTTTTTTTCATGCAAAGTCAAGAGCCAGAAATGTAAGACAACAACTGCAGACACTACTACAAATGATATTCTATGAAGTCAAATGAATTATGACCGTGCACAATGTGATTATGTCACAGGAGACATTTTGATGAAACACTGCATAAAACACAAATGGTGTACATAACAAGACTGATGACAACAGCATAACAATTAGTTGCTTCATTTTAAGGGTGAGCGAACAATGCGCGCAGCTCACTGCTGGAATGTTATGGCACGCTTTACACTTGAAGAGCTCGGGAGTTATTTGTTATTAATACCTTTATTTTTTGCTAAATTGCCTACACTGAGTCAAAGAATTAATCATGAGATGAGAGGCAGGCCTGCAAATGTATTACAATTTCATCTCGATCGGTGCAGCTACTTTCAAATGACATAAACACAGTGAAACGTACCAATTTCAACCAAATATAACGCAAACGCAATGAGTCAAAGGAGTAGCTACTATTATTTTTATTTAAATGATGCGGCCGTAACATGAATTAGTGCCACGGCACGGAAGTATATGGGTCACGGATTAAAACGCCAGCACAATCAACGGAAGCGAGGTTACTTTCAAAGATAGAAAGTAGGGGTGTTTTCATTGGTTTATTTTTTGGTACGACAGTCTCATGTTTTTTTTAACCATAGTCCTATATTACTGAAAAACAATAGGTGTTAAGAGTTCAATAAGAGCCAGCGAGCAATGTTTGTTGCTGTTTTCACCCCTACAGATGAACTTATGTGAACATTTTCAGAAGAAATTGGTGGTGGAAAACGAGACCCTGCTGTAGCGTATGCAAGGAAATATTGTAGAGCTGAGTGGATGCCAAGTATTGATTTTTCACTGTACATTAACAAACACTGCATTGAGTGTTTTGGCACTCGCCATTCAGCGACATTTATTAGTATTGCTTTATCTGTTGGGTCCACTGTTGCATTTTGAATCATGAGAAAAACAAATACTTATCTTATCCAATTGCCTATCATCTCCTTTGGAGACATAATAAGCTGGTGGCTAATGTAATAAATCACAAATGACTGCTGTTTACTTCAAATGACACAAAATGTTTTGCTCAATAAAACTGACTTGGGAAATGTAATGATAGTTGTAACTGGAATCTTAGGACTTTCACTAACTTCAACCCCTCCGATAGGGATGTCCACTATTGTACTCTGTGCTTCAAACTACAGTGATACATTTGGGGCTTCCTTTGACTTTTAAGTGAAATATTAGCGCTGCTAGATTTTATTGGTGATGATTCCTTGGGTCTTATTCCAGAGTGCGGACCATGTCTGAAATGTTGGAAGTATTCGTAAAATATTGCCCAAACCTGCGTGTAACACCAGCTCTCTGCCACAGGTCCACTTGACATCTCCCCGGGAGGAGGAGGGGTGGGAACCCGTGACATCACCAGTTTAGGAGGTAGCACTCACGTCCTTAAAGCACTAATCAGTCCAAGAAAAAACACACAGCGATATTTAGAAAGAAGCCGCTCAAATGACTTTCACATAGGGAAGAGTTTATCACTATTAAGCATTGAAGTTCAACTGGATAGTCTCAGATAGGAGGCAGGGATTTTCATAGGAATTTGAATCTTGTCATTTCTGATGTCATATCAGACGTCTGCATTCGGTCCGCAACCTGATATCATGTGCTTCCATGACATGACACCGAGAGTGACTGGGAACACCTAGATAGGATGCCAGTCAAACACAGGACAGATTCAGGCGGACAGCCGCTCACATTGACAGCATTCAGCCTCGCTAACTGCGCAGGCAGAGGTTGAGCAAGCAAATCCCACAGAGACTGGGCCCAGCTGTCCTGCAGGTTCAAATCCAGGATATTTTTTTCCAAATGAGGTGAGTGATGACAGCACCACCAGTGCTGCCAAACGCTGCTTGAGGCCGCAGGTTGGCTGCCAGTCGGTGCAAATGTTAGTATGACTGGCATTGCGACTCAATGTGACACCCGCGCGACTGACTAGAAACCTGTCCAGATTATACTCCCCCACCCATTTCCCTGAATGTTATTTAGGAGTGGTAAGAACTAGACCGGTTTAAGATGGTCTGCGAATTAGTCAAATCGATGACATTTGAATTTCCGTGACAATCCGGTAACATAAAGTATTGACTGAACCACTCAAATTACAAAGATCCCAATGGCAGTGAGAGTCAAACCAATAACAGTTTGTTTCCAACCATAAGACCCCGAAAGGGTTCACACAAATTAATAGAGGTCGTTACTTTTACACCATCCTGATAGTGCAGTCTGGAACACACCCTGCAAAGCCTTTTCCACACAGAGCAGCTGACAAAAACAGATGTTTCTTTTCAGAAGGTGAAACTGACATGAGCTAGTGATAGGATAGGCCGTACCCTGGCTCTACCACTAACTGGTTAGCGGATCAAAAACATTGAAATAGTGTGTGATATATGCTCAGCGTTGCAAACATGCTCCAACTGACACACCATGCTAATCAGAACGTCATGATGCCCCGGGGATAGGTTTTCTTAACCCTTCCACTGGGCTGAAATCAAATCAAAGAAAGGAAAATCAGTCACCGCTTGTGAACTGTGTCCATGACAACCAGTTCACTGAACAGATTTGATGTCACTTAACCGTAAGGACTACTTGACGAGTTTCACTAATTCCATTTTAGAGTCTCCTCTCCCACATACTCTCTCCGAACAAACCCTGAAAAAGTAAATTGTTCTGAAAGGTATACATGCCGAGTATCACTTTATGAGGAGTACATCGGGATTCAGCGGGAGCTCAACAAAGGACACATACTTGAGAAAATTCTTAACATGTCGTAACACTTGTCACAACAGTAAATTTTGAGGCAGCAGACATGTATACATGCTCAATATGCCCTTTCAGGCAAGGAAAAGAAGTGATGACACTGTCTGACTGTCCTTCTTTTGCCAACAAAACTGCATCATTAAATAAAAGGGAAACTGGACAAACAGGTCAGATAAAACTTTATCTACGCAGCCCCGTATCACAAGTTTACCTCAAGGAGCTGCAAAGCTGGCAAGATGAATGGAGCCTTCCATCCTAGGAATGAGTGTGTTAAAACACGGTGTACTCTTTATGCACCCAACTTAACAAATCTTACAGAAGTTCACTGTTTTCTGCTCCCGTTGATGTCACTTTCACTTGCAAGTTTTCGAGATTCCGCTAAGGCTTAAATGTTTTTATCATTTGTCGATTTGCACGCAGTCTGGAACAATAAGGCCTTGTTAACATGCTGCTGCCTGCCTCATGATGAGAGCAAGAGCACACCGTTTCAAAAACACTACCATATTATACCTTAACAAGATTAATAAACTAATGCCACTCATCTCAATCTCCATTCCCAAATCTCAACCTTAGCTGATCAATTTTAGTCTAGGTATGTCGTTAATGGGAGGGCTAGAAAATAGAAAATGTGCATTGTGGAAAAAAAAGCATGCACACACAAAGGGTTTTTTTTTGTTTTGTTTTTTTTCTTAAAAACAGAGGAGATATCCACAGGTAATATCTAATGCCTCAACTCAGTTGTTACTGATTATCAGCCTCATGAGTGAATCAGAAATGAAAATCTGAAACGAATCAGCAATTATCTGGCCTGCGCAACAGGCTGACCACAAACTTCTGTCTATGAATGAAATAAAACTCTATCTTCTGATTTGAGTTTTTGTTTTTTGTGTTTGAAAATTACTAACAGCGATGAGCCAGAAAATCCCTGAGGAAAATACGGCCTGGACAGATTCAGTCAGAGACACACACTGCCCGACAGCAACAGGGACCTGGGGATGAAATGAAGTACACCGGTGTGTTGAATATGATTGCTACGTTGTGAAAGTGAACTTAAATCAGCGGGCCGGTGAAAGCTGATACAGGGTAAAACCTTGACGGGGAGGGGCAACTTCTGATTTTGATTTGCGCAGCTGAGGACGAAAATAGTTTTGTTCCGAAACACCGATGTTGCGTTGCAGGGTTGTTTACTGTCCCCGCCGGACGGACAAGCGACACCCAGGATCACAACTAATGGGCCGATTTAACCTTTCCCTGACATTACTGGCTCTAACGTACATCAGGTTGCATGAGTCAGCAGAGGAGATTTTCCCCCATTTAACAAAAAACCCTTTCACAAACTGAACAACTTTTGACTCCAACAGTCACATACAAACTCTGAATGATATGAGATAATTACATCACCTCTTGAATGATGAAAATGTTAAGATGGTGTTTGTCTAATTAATCACAGGATACTTCATGGCCCCATCTTCATGTCCCGTCTGCAGGGGGAAAGGAAACACAGCTTAGGCCTTGGAAATGTTATCTGCTGAGTCCACAAGTACTTAAAGTGAGCTTCTGATGTTACTTAAACGTCTACAAAGGGACATTCATTAATTATGACATTCCAATTCGCACTTGGTGGAAATGGATCCGAAAAGCAACCGTGCCTGCATGTGAATAAAAATGACATTTAGCTTTAACGGTTATTTGCGAACACATCGAGCCCCTGACGCGGAGCTCGAATGAGGAAGCTAAAAACCCACGCAATCAGCGAATTCAATAGTATCCTCTAACTTTGCTGGAGGATAGATGGAGATGCTAACGGACTAGCCAAAGTCCTGCTATCTCTGCAGGGATGCTATCCGCTCGGGTACCCTGCTAGTTTACATTGGTTGGAGCTACAGGATCATATGTTTGTGTAGCCTCACAGGTTCCACTGAGCCCAACTCCTACACGGTATCCGAGATGTGAGCGGATGCGAGCACATCAACACAATCCGTAAAACAGAGTGGAAATCGGACAAACAAATCCCCGCTAACATCACAATAGCGCCGATGAACCTCAAGTGCCGTTACTATTTATAGATCAATTAACAGCATCGCCTCACAATTGTACTCCAGGCTTAAGTTAACGCTGATGTTATCGCCATTTAACGTAACACGCCTGCTAATCTCCCCATCATTTACCTGAATATCTAAAAAACGGAATAACAAGTGGCAACGGCTCCATATGCGCGCACCGCGGACATGACTAACCCCTACCTACGCATTAAAGTTGTCCCTAGCAAGATTAACGTTCATTTTACTTGAGCTGGAGACCGTAAATCTAGCTAACAGTGAGCGCTTAGCGCTACACGGGACATGATAACAAGGCATATATCCACACATGACCGGGCAGACTTACATCAGTTACGTTACTCCTCTGCTGCACCGTGAACTATCGAAGGATACCTGAAGTTAACTAAGTAGTGTGCTGTTTAGACCGGTGTAAAACAAAGGGCCTTCACCTCTGGCAGGATGCTAAGCCAACAAGCTAACATAAACCTTCACGTTTTAGTGCTGGTGGGAAAACAACGTCGGCTAACTAGCGGCTAGCCGCAGCTAATCTGTACACTAGCTGCCTAAAAAAAGTTGAAAAATACGTGGTGACGGCGTACCTTTCAGTTTCATACTTCCATATGTATCGAATGAGCCTATAGATTTGTGTCACAGTCGCTCTCTTCAAACTACGTTACTTTGAACTCTTTTTCACTCAGACTCCACACAAGGTTTCTTTGTCTAATTTATATCTGTGCTAGCTTACATCTGTCTAGCTCATCTAGCCGATAGCTTAGCGAGCTAGGCAGCGTGTCGACTGCGCATGCTCCAGACCCGGACAACGTTTACGATGTGACTTCTCGGCTCAATTCAGAAAACAATTGGGAGTGAAGAGCAGAGGAAAAACAAGGGCAAGTCAATCACATTTATCCGCATTTATCCAGCAGTAGAGCTGCATACGAGATACTATTATTTCACATTTTTAATTACATTTTGAAAGTCATACTGTTTGAGAATGCATGTGTTGCATTCCATTAAAACAATTGTGGCTCTTGCTTGGGATTAAATTAAAATCATTCAAGAACTATGTGCTGTTCGATTTGGTTAGAGTAGCTGAATGTTAGAGAGTAGCTAAATGCATTGCCGCAAATATGACGACAGAAACTTCAGCATTGTGGGTGATTCGATCAAAATCAGCGTCAAAGTTTTAACACAGGATGCAACAGTTCATGCTTAATACTTTGCTTTGTGATTTCAGAAACAAAATAAAACAATGCACGACAAGTGAGCGCTACATTTTTAGGTAATTTTTAAATCATTGTAAACTCACAGTCATTGCGTTTGCATATACGGCTGCAGTGAAGTCGATCATGCCATGCATGTGTCGAGGCACCTTTTACAGACAGACGTTATGAAGCCCTGTGGCTTGTCATGACAGTGGTATCATTATCAAAGAACACATCATAGGACACCTCACTCCCCGACACGAAACCAGAAGAAAAATGCGTTTGACCAAAAAATGCTCCCAATACATAGAAGTTTTATTAATCAAATTCTTCTTTCTCTGGGATAGAAACTGGCCAATCCCATTATATCCAAGGAGGCAGATACCATTATGGCCAATCTGACTCCTAACAACTGAAATCAAAATGATTTAAGTGGAGAAATAGCACTACAGGCAAGAGTGAAATTATATTCAACCAGACATTCTCTTTCAAAAAATTAAATTCGGTCATATCTCACGATTATGCCCATATTTGCCTAATTTACAGGGATGATGTGAAACTTTAATAAAGCCAAGTTCTTTTATTCTAACATTCGAACCAATATCCTTTTTTTTATCAGTTCATGAACTGGAAAATACCGTTAGCAGCTCAAGAATATAGGCAGACTGGAAAACTGGAAGTCGATGCCTCTAAATGCTAAGACGAGATTACTGGCCCAGAGTATCGAGAGAGGAGCTCCACTGGAGAAAACAAAACATGTCTGCTCTTCACACAAAACATTTAGATCCAAAGCAGTTCCATTCTTATTTAAATGACCAGGGCCTTTTGTTGTTTGGTTTCTGACAGATCCTCATCTGGTGCTCACAGCCCTGGAAGACCGAGGACAATTCAGCATGAGACAATGTTTTCAGGAGGCCTCACATTGTTTTCAACCAAACAATCACACAATTAGCTCAAATGAATTGACTGATGGATTTTGAACGGGGGACGTTTTCGGACGCAAACGCGATTGATTCTCCAGCTTTGACTGTATCTGCTTCAATGGAACGGGGACGCTGAAGCTGAAGCCGAAGCCGTGGTTGCCCAGACAGATCAGCCAGGTCACAGTCCCGGACAGATCAGGAGGCTGGCGCAAACCTTTAAATCTGTTTTAGTCCTTTCACGAGGCTGTCTTTATCAGTCTTTTCTTTTGCCCGATTGGACAAGTTGTCTATAAATTCCAGCTCCACCTCCATGTTTTGGTACTCTAGCTTTCATTCTTGACTTGAATGCAGGCTCTCAGTTCTCAGAAAACATAATTTCAGGCTGACATGAGAGCCTTTGCTGAGCTCTTCATGGGAATGGTACATCTGGGTCAAACCAAGAAGAGTCCCCTCGAATCAAAACCGCCAAGATACTTTTTGCGAGCGCCAGGCTCGACAATTTGTTAAAGAACTGGGAACATGGGAGGACTTTTCGACTGCGGGAAGTATCTGCCGTACGAGGGAAAGACCTAGGTCAGGGAGCAACGACCTCATCGGTGTTCTGAAGAGGGGGTAGGATCCAATACTGCTCAATATGTTGAAGAAACAATGAAAATAGCTTAGAATAGATTGTTAGGGAACACTATCTGAAGGACTGACATCAGTGATAGAAGTCTAGAGACTGGAGCCGAACCATATTTCACAGGACAGCAGTACTTTATGTGAGGGACCATCAACCAGAGGTGGCTGTGAATAGAGACCATTCAGTTACAATCCTACAAGGTAAAAGAACACCTTGAAGCGAAAACAGTAGCCGCAGCCCAAAGACATTTGAGAAAAAAGCTTAACAAAGCAGTGAACGGTGTGTGAGACTACAGGGCGGAGCAAAGGCCTCGAACCATCGTGCGAGCATCATAGTGAGCCTGTGAAGTCATTTCACAGTATCAGAGTCTGGCATCCGACGCGGCTCTATTGTGCTGCTACATGCCGTTCGCTGCAGACGAGCAAGGATGCTTGCAGGCTGTGCTACTGCCCTGTGATGCTGTTTAAAAAAAAAAAAAAAAAGAAAAATTCACAGCCGAGGCGATTGGCACTTGACGAAAGATGTATTTTGTGGAAGTTACTATGTCAACTTGGGCTGTGCCTGAGCCGGCTGAGTGGCCCGGGGCGTAAGGTCGTAAACCCCGGAGGGCGCGCGGGCGGAAAACCAGTGTGAAGTCAAATAACATGGTGATGGAGCAATGATAGGTGATCCAGTCTGTCTCCGCAAGCATGAGGGACGGATCGCCTCTCATGTTTCTGCTTGACCCGGCGGCCATGCTTCTGGAATCAGAATGGTTTTTACTTCATCGTGAGTTGTCTTGAATGCCTGAATTAGACGGCATCGACCGCTGTCGTGGGTCTTGGGAGCTGTGAGGGGCTTTCCTTGACTTTGCAAAGAACTCCATAATGGTTGGTTCACTTAAAGATTTGTACTTGACATTGCCAAAGTGTGTGTGTGTGTGTGTGTAGGAGGGAGTGAAAGCAGTACCTGTTTACTCTCTACATTATCTCTGCTTGATCATATCTTTGGGTTTTAGCAGTTCTCCCTGGTCCCTCTGGGATCTTGACAGTCTGGCTGAGTCACCACTGAAGTTGACGGGGAGCACCTGGGCCTGACGGCCAGCGGTTAAAAACCTGGCAACTCCATCTCCCAGAGGCTCTCCAGTGTACTCCATTGGATCTGTACGTCATTAGCAATGCTCATTTTTGCTTGTCACTTATTAGTTTTGTACATATACACTGGCGGGTTTCTTCAAGTCCCACATTGTGTTCAAGATGAGTTACCCTTAAGCACTGATTGTCATCCAGGTGTCAGAAGAGAAGGCAGGTCCAGTTTCTTACAGGAATACAATTCACAGCATTATCAATATATAACTTATTGAGATGACTAAGAGCTCTGACTTCATGCTGACAAGAGGATGGCTGGGTTTTCCCAACTAAGAAGAGCTCTTTCTAGGATGTTTTCCTGCAAACCAAATTGAGGCGGCAATGAAAGGAAGAAATAATTTCAGAGCGGCAGCAGTGCTTTGATCAGTGATTCCTGTAAGTAAAAAGTTTAACACGGACCTTGTGACTCTATTCCTCTCCAGAGGGAGGAGCGTGTCATGGAGGTGGGTTGCGGTGGGTTTGGTTATTGGCGACCTGGATGAACACAGTGAGGCATGTCTGTGTGATGTCACCTGGAAGTGCCTCCTCTATATGTCATATCTTTATGTCATTTTAACCATTGGAAAACATGCTCTTGTCATTTGACCCATTGAAGTAGGATTCTTCCTGCCTTTTCTGATTTGTTGAAAATCTGTTGAAAAGTTGTTGGGGTTTTCTTTCTAATAATTTATTGAATTACTTGGTGCGCCCAGCTGGTTAGTTCGCTCGGTCGTGGCTGATGTGGTCCGGCGTGGAGGGCTGACTTCAGCTGTGGTGGTCCCAGTAGGGGGTTCTGGACAGATTACAAAAGCACTGAGACCAGGACACGTGTGTTGTGAGGAAGAGGGTTCATCATCCGTGCACACTATTGAACACACCTTCATGGGATGGAGATCCAGTGGAAATATGTACAATAGAGTCTTTACGCAACGGATGAAAACCCTCGACCACAGTTAATTCCGAGCCGGACTTCATGCTGTCTTTTCCGTCCTCTTCTGATGTTTCTCGTCTACCAAACACAATGCAGCTCAGGGTGAGCCATTCACTGAAACAATACTCTATAATGGCTCCCTGTAGGCCCGTGATAACTAATTCTCTCTCAGATGGATGGACACAGCTCTGCAGAAACACTACACTGATAAATGCTTCCTCTGCACCAATCAGTCTCCATTCATGGACAAATATCGTTCACACTTCAAATTTCTTGGACGGTCGTCACGACAGACACCGCCGCACCTTTGCGAGCTGACTGGATCCCGCTCGAATATACAGTTAGAAAGAAGAAGAAAAGGATTAGATTTTAATGCGCAAGCCCGTTATCAGATGTTTGCACTATCAAGGATGATGCCCAGACTCCTCTTGAAGTTGAGGGGATGGGAGATAAGGCCGCTGTTGAAATGATACAGGGATATTTATCAAGAGTTTGAATCTGTTTAATTTAAGGGCAGGGAGATTTTACTTTGGGTGTCAACAGACAACACTGGCTAACAATTCAGGAATAGGAAAAGCGCGAGAATACCGATTTCACTGCATTCTTCTGCCACTATTTTGAAATCGGTAGCATCGCTGCCGCCGTGGTCACAGGCTACGTATCCAATTACAGCTAGGTTCCAATTTGGTGGATCTCTGAATAATATTGATATTATTTCTGACAAGAACTCAATGGCTTTAGTGATGAAGACTGATACAGACAGAAGTTATAAGCTGGGAGAGAAAGGCTACAGTGACAAGACATGCCCCAGTGACCTTATCAGAACATGGTCACTCCGAGGCTCGGAGAGAAATTGAGCCTGGCGTCAGTCACACTTCTCCCACCGGTGTCTGGAAATAAAGTCATAAAAGTGAACAAAGGAGGTGGTAGGAAAAGCCAAAAGATTCTGGTTTCATCTAACGTGATTAGATCCAAGTAATAAATCCACCATAATAACGGTACAGAGGAGTGGATGGATGTGAAAGAATGCTTTCTCTTTTTCTTTTTGTAAAACTGTCATTAGTTTGCGAGGTTCTTTATTCAATAATATCCCCTTTAAAAGGTATCCATTCCTAATCTTCAATGCCATTCTTTATAATAAAATTATACAATATCGTAGCTTTCATTTCATGATGAAATCAGTTTCTACAAAACCTGTCTAGTGTGTCCTTTGTATTCCAATCATCAGTCAGTAAAGACTTCATTAAGACCTTTCAAACGAGTGAAACACTGTTAGACATCTTTACGGCGCTTGATTAAACACCAGACGCTGGAGGTGGACTGAGAGGCCTTGCCGCAAAAATGTAACCGAACACCTGCAACGAAAATACCAGGAATCCGAACACTGCTTTGAAAATACACATCTCAAATGAATATTGTTTCGGAATGATCAACAGGAAATATTTTTTTTAGATGAGTACGATTTAAAAAGACTTGTACTAAAGACCTGACAATCAGTCTTTACCCCATTTTCACATGAAATAAAACATGTTCCTCCAGAATAAGGTCAGCCTTTAATACCGGCTCACACTGCAAACAGCTCCTTCAAGCCTGATCAGTGGATATTCAATTCTAATGTGGATCAGCGGCGCCGTCCTCGCTGCATGAAATGATATCCATTCAGCTGCCTTTTGTTGACTTTCTCAAGAGGACCACCTTGAATCTCCTTGTCAAACTAATCTCTCTGGTTTAACGCAAACAGAAGAGCTGTGTTTTCGGTCGGCCCTTATCGTACCCTCCTGTTTAAAACCTAAGAATTCATGGTTTCCAAGTGTTTAGATGTTCGGAAGTCAGCAGAGAGAACTTGTCTTGATACTCATTAATCTAGTTTATTAAGGTACTTCAGACTCATAATACTTGTATCATTTGACGGAATATTACATAGAAGTGCATTTATTACCTTGTGTTATGTATCACTGAAAGTACAAAATATAACGGTATTTTGTTTGGAGGCTCTTCTGGGAGTGAGGAGGATGGAGAGGATCAGGAAGGAGTCCATCAGAGGGACGGCACATGGTAGATGTTCCGGAGATAAAGTCGCACTGAGATGGTTTGGACATGGACAGAGGAGGGATGGAGAAGATCTGGGTAAAAGGATGCTGAGGTTGGAGTTGCAGGGAGGAGGGGATGAGGGCAGGAAGTTAGTTAATGTGAAAGGAGAGGTTTAAATGGAGGCAGGTGATTGGCTGTGGAGACCCTCAAGGGAAGGAGCAGCCCAAAGCAAAATAATTATCTCATGGGAATCTTAATCCAAAGAGTATTTAGATTTTGAAAATATAGATATCTGTGTATAAAATGTAGAATCTCCAACTGTTATATATTGGCAGTGCTATTCTGAACTAGTATTCAAGGATACGCAAGTAACCGTTAAAGACTGTGCTTGAGTTGACTATCTAAGAGCAATCGATGACGGGGTACAGTAAACTCACCGCCACCAACGGTTGCAATGAAAGGATTGATAGCCTGAGAATAATCAGGACAAAGCAGCTGGTACGTCTCTCTGTATTCCCGATCATATCCCCTTGCATGCCTGAATGACATTTGGAGAGAACTGGGACATCAGCCTCGGTTGTCTCAGACTCCGGTGTCAGGGGTGAGTGGTCGGGGTGGGCTGGGCTGCGGGGGTCTAATGAAGCACCAAACTGGATTAAACTGCACCCCATTCTTCTTAATGAGATGCCTCCCGTGTTCTCCTTCCAAACAATCTCTGAGCCTTTTCAGGATTTTGACAGGGTTGATTGTGTAGCATGAAGGCAACGCTCGGTTGCCAAGATGTCCATTGACAATTATTGCTATTCTTCATCGCTCATTCTTCATAAAGCACGGAGACAAATTGCACACCGGCTCCGTGTTATTAATAGTGCCACTTGGAATGAAAATGAGCCATTGATTTAACAAAAACTATCACTTTTCTGTGGTTTTATCTAATGCCTCTCTTGGATGAGTGCACCAGTGATTGGTTTAAAGAGCAGATGTGGTCTCCTGCTTTTCTCCGGATGAAAGGAGATTTAATGTTTGTGACACATTGATTGTTTGAGCTTTGTGTATATTTGCTTTCTTGTCAAAGGCTTGGACACGCAATCGGGTCCGCCACATTCATACCAATGAATGTTTATGATTTTAACTTAAACAGCTTTCCTTGTTCCGACCGAGCCGACTGGGAAATTTCCAGGAATCTGAATATCGGTGGGGAATGAATATGAAAGCTGCCAAATAAAAGCGTCCAGATGATTTTACACAGGGGCTTACAAACACTCAATACGAAGTGAAAAATTCTTATTTGAAACCAGAAAAGGAAACAGAAATGTCCTTGTGAAACGCAATGAAGTGGAAGTGGCATCAACAGGAGTACTCAAAGGAAGTGCCTTGACATTGCAGAGCAGCTGATTACTGTGCCCACGGATTTTGGATGATTTCCTGTTTGCCTGTGAGAAGCATGTCTCCTATTGCTTTCACCAGGCTGATCTGATTTTTTAGTTCATCCATGTTCCTACTGCTCTTCTGTCTATCCAGATATCAGCACAGAGGTGGCTCCCCTGACGGGGGCTCTTTCTGTGTAGAGTCTCCATGTTCCCTCCTGCGGTCCAAACCCATGCAGGAGCTTCAATGGAGTCCCTACATCGATGGTTTTATGTCTATATATGGCGTGTGAATGAGAGAGTAAGAGCTGTGTGTCTCTATATGTGCATGGTGATGGATGGGTCCGGCCTGAACCCCCGCCTCTTGCAAAATGACAGCTGGGATAGGCTCCAGCCCCAGGACTGCAGGATAATGAATGGATGAATGTTAATTCAGAAACACAGCCCCCTGTGGGAAGCATGTATCCAGACCTCCGTGCTGCTCCACTGTCATTAATGCAAAAACTCATTGATGCCATTAAAGCTTGTCAAGCGGCTCGATAAAACTGCTAATAACTCAGTTGCAGTTAACGCGCGGAGGGGGTTTTATGGGGCCGCTCTGCTAAACAACCTGGAGAGTGTGTTTCACCTGAGCGCAAATAATAAAGATTGAAGGTCCGCGATCTTTTTAATGGAGTACCGTTGTTCTAATCACCCAAATCCATATTAGTAAATTATACTACCATACGTAATACAGAGCGAGGCATGAATGTAATCCCATTACATTTGTCTGTTTCCCACTGTTGTGTGTGTATGTAATGTAGTTAGTGGCTCTCAAACCGTAAACAGGCTGCTTCCTGTGCTCTCATAACTGATGTAGCGTTTGTGACGATGTGATATATATTTCATGCCTTTATTCCTTATTCGCGTATGAATGTGTGCTGCCGTTTGGTCAATTCATACATATGATTAGGATGACAGTTTAAAGTTGTAGTGAGATGAAAAAATATTTTAGGGGATGTAGAAACTTAGTAAATATGGTAATTAGAGTCGATAATTACATCCCACAAGGACTCATTAAACAATAATACTTTGGCAGCAACAAATGTTTGCGAGACATGGATTTTTCAAGGAACAGTCCTGACACTGATTCCCTGCTAACTGAAGGGCTCTCCGATTCACCCGGTATGAGATGCGATCTATCCAGATTTCAATGAAAATCAGATATTTTAATAGTTGCAGCTATTCATAGCCAAGGAAAAAAAAACAACAACAACCTTAATTTCAAACGTGCACTATTGCCGAGGTTGAGGAAAACAATCTGCCATCTGTTAAGTCAGAAGTTCGGGGAGGAATGAGACATCAGTTGATGGCGAGGCGTCTCATTTCTCTGGAAGGAAGCCGATGATAACCTGCCATTCTTCTGGTCTGCTACACCTGCACGCTAACTGGCTGCCGGGACCGGATTCTCCCTGACAAACCCCTGTCTCCCGTGCCCTTTCATCTCCTCGCTCCACAAAAGAGAGTTAAGAAGTCTTTTATCTGTGCCCGGGGCTACGGTTCCTTGTCTGCAAATAGAGACGTTCAACCAATTAAGCCCGCGCTACGATGCTTATGAACCATTCATCACAGGAAGGGGTCTAAATGTTTCTTCCATATTTCAAGTCTGCATAATTCACCGAACCTCTTGTGAGTCACCAAAAAAAACAAAAACGTGTTGTTTTACCATGGGAATGCAAATGTGCGGCTCGCTCGGTGTTCTGAAGGTTTTTACTCTGCATTATCAAAATGGAACCGTGCCGCATGTAACCCCGGCATGCTAGATTTGAGTCTGGCATGTTCGGCGCGCCACAATCCCCACATTTAAATTTGTATTTTTCTCGACTAATAGCCATCCAGTGACGGTGAAATGCAATTTAAAAGATGCCGCAAGAAATCTTTAAAGCTTGAAATATTCCTCCCGGGGACGGTACTTGAAATGCTCTGAACTGCTCTCCATCCCAGTTTTCCCCCCTCTTGTATTCACTCCTTGTATATTGCATTTGCAAAGCACACAGCGGTGTTCTGAAGAGATACCCAGCATGGATGCATTACTGAGTGACTGTCCGTGAGCAATTGCTGATCCAGGGGAGTGATAAAGGGAGCCGGGCTGTCTGAAACCTGAAAAAAGAGGCTGGCGAGAGCCATGCAGCATATAGACCAGGAAGGTCACCAGCTGCTGAAGAAGGCCAGATCATTTCCAGAACGTCCTCAGCTTCTCCTCTATCTGCTGACAAACGACGGCGCAATAAAATGCGGTGGATGCAGAGTGTCAAAGGAATAATGTGTGTGTTTGGGATGCAAATGAACACCTCATGGACGGCAGAGACAGCTCACGGACAGGAGAAATAGAATCCGCATTAACACAAAACCCACTTTAAATCACGACAAAGTGATCTTGGCCTTTCCACACAAGCCCTGCACGTGAATTGATTGGAAGATACGCACAAGTGATAATCTGCCAGCCATTCTCACTATCGCTGCTTTTGCAAATGGTCATTCTAAGGACGTGCTTATCGCTTGCCACGCTAATAGATTTATATCCGCACGACACTCGATAATCAGTACCGTCCCGTACATTTGCATAAGTGATGCACCGCCAAAAAAGTCGCATTTACCCAACTCAAGAGTTTTGCATCACATTAAGCTTCAGCCATGTTAAATCCATGTTCCAAAAAGCCATTCAATTTCCTCGGGATATTCACGACAGAAGAGGAGATCCAAAGCCCAGCCTGACTGTCTCCCCACCAGATTTTCTGCGGCATTTACTCACTTATTTATGTGCAGGCTTCCCCCACTTTCTAAGCAGGTGCATGACTGCCCACCACAAATTACGCTACATCCTGGATAATTTCATATTGATTAATGCAGATGCGTTCCTCTTGGCTCTCATACCGTATCTACAGTCTATTTGGTATAAATTACTGGAGCCATTTTGCTGCACAAAGCCAGCCCTCTCCAATAAGGTGCGGGCTCATGTGTCGACCGGGGCCTCCAAACTACCCCTCTGCCTGCAGGAACCACTAAAGCTTTTAATTGCCTTCTGTGCAAATGGTCCTTATGCACTTGATAAAGTATGTGGAAAGTCATGCATGGGCTGCCAGAGGCTTAGGGGAGTCTCAATGTGTGAATGAGACAGAACGCGCCAGAGAGAGAGGGAGGCGGGGGGTGCCGGAGGGCCGGGCCGGGGCGGGGCGGGGCGGGCCGGGGCGGGGGGCCGCCCCACAAGGGGGGAGATAAAGAGGGTTGGGGGGGGCGGGGCGGGGGAACCCCCCCCCGGAAATTCAAACCTTTTTGTTTT
>CAAKHD010000645.1:85338-103949 GCA_901007705.1 Fistularia tabacaria
ATAGGGGGGAAAAGAAACAGAGGGGCGAGGAGGGGGGGGGGGGGGGGGGGGGCGGGGGGGGGGGGGGGGGGGGGGGGGGGGGGGGGCCGGGGCGGGGCGCAGCCACACAAGTGCGTAGATACAGAGTCTTGGCGGTGGCTGGTCGGTGAATCCCATCCATGATATTACAACCTTTATGATTATGCCGTTAAAGTTTCCCCTTTATGTTCACCGTCGCTGCTCAGCAAAATACTGGAATAGCCTGCAGCAAGTGGCTCGCAAGATTATTTCCCTCTGTGTACATTTGCTACAGTAGAGTGGCTGATAACCCCGAGTAAAGCGATAAACAATCAAAGTGCGGCTTCAGTGGAAATGATTGCATTCCGTACCTTGCCCGAGAGATGGGGGCCATTATTAACGTGGGTCTTGTCCTGACAATGCTATTTTCTAGAAGGTAATTGCAGATTCAGATCTCTGAGAGGGCCTGACTGAGAGTAAATGCCACCTCTTTAATTATGGTCTCCTCCACGTCTCCTCTATTGAGCCACGGAGATGTTTATCGCTCCACGGGATCCTGGGGAAAATGACTCTAATGGGAAATGACCAGTGTCTGGGAAGCCAGCTCAGATTAGAAGCGACATTTCTAATTGATGGCTAAAGAAATCCCTGGCCAGATGACGGGTAAAAGTCACTTTGGAGCAAATGTAATTGGAGTGATTGGAGTTCCAACAAGAATCAGTGGATAATCTCCCCTGATTTGAGCCTGTGTAGACAACAAGCACAACAACCGGCAGCGCAGCGTGAACCGTCAGGGAAAATCAGCCAGACTTATAAAGAACACGGTTACAGCTCGCAGGATCAAGGTGACCTATAACGCCGGCTGACAATAAAACATGAAAGGTTACACGGGCATCTGTGCTCATTGATAACATGACAGGATTATCTGCAGCCCACAGTGTAAATAAAAATATAACACTTCTGGGCATTTTGAAGTGATTTCTCAAGACGGAACGTCTTAGTGAACTGGCATGGATTTAGACGCCTCTCCCTGCCCATAATGGCCTCATTTGTGGGCTCTTTTTCAGACGATTATGAAGCCGGTCGTCAACTTCTCAACCCAACAGAAATAGCTTCTATCAGGAGCGTGCTTTCGAGGACCACTTGGGCAGGGGGCGGTGAAACACACTGACTGTGAGAAAAACAGAAACTTTCCTTTTCCCCTTGTAACTCTTGCCTACAAAATTTGAAACAGTGTGTGTGTGTGATTTGAGTCGTGTTTTGTTGAGGCAGGTCCATAGATCATGTATATAAATGAATATGTCCATCATTGCTAATCAGCTCCTGCTACCAGTCCCTTAGAGAGCTTTTAAGAAAAACAACAAGACAACACACTTATACAGCTGGACAAATTCGGCTAAACTAAAGGTGATGGGCGACAGCAAAGCACACATTGTTGAATTAACAAGGGTTTGCAGCCCTCTTGGAAGTGGTAAAATTAGCAGTAAATTTCAATCGATTTAGCAATACGTCCTAGCAGTTTGCTTCTCTCGCCTTAAAAGAGCTGAGAATGCAAGAGGAGGTTTGGGTTTTTTTTCCCAGAATGGAGCTGAACATTTTCCACTTCGAGCCACGCCGGTCGTGTATCAGAGCGAATGCGCAGTGAGAAGGAGGGGCAGTTCCGTGCGAACATCAAGCAAATCAATCACCTGGGCTCTCCACTCCAATTCTTGTATTGACAAGGATGTGGTCTTTCCGTTCCAATGCAATATCTGTGTTACGAGCTTGATGAGTCCACCTTAAAGTTGGGACTCCCTGGAATCACGTATCTGAGGAGAACTCATCTGCACTTTCCCTCCTCAGTGTTTCATACCGAACCTGCCAGGTGAAGGTGTTTACTAAGTGTTTGTGTAAATGTCTCTAGCACAGACCGGCAGATTTACATCCGCGAATGAATACGCTGGTGCCGATGATCCTGGTACACACAAAGATACAACTTGCATGCTTCGCTTATCGTACTATTTGCCGTATGGCACATTCTGCATTCTCGAGTCCCTGTCTAGGAAACGCAGATTGAATGTGAATGTGAATTAATCTGGCTCAGAGAGCGTTTTGTGGACGCGGAAGTGCTAAACACACTCTGTGGACGTAAACAGTCCGCTTAGTATGTAGAACAAATATGCACTAAAGCAGTTGAGTGTTGCCTGTAACAGAATCCCCACTGACAGTTAATGCTGTGGCCAGACGGGCTGAATCCGGCTCTGGCCCCATTTTGGCCACATCACTTTCAATAGTTTACAATAAGCCACTAATAATTAAAGCTCTCTACTCAGGGGGTAGGATGTGATAGCTTCTGCTGGCTGGAGTTAAATTGCCTTAAGTAGACAAAATAGGGTCAAGAAACATGTGTCAAGCAGAAATAATATAAGAATGACAATTAGCTTGTTGCCCGTGCTTTATGGATTGCTTGGAAATTAGATCCTCGGCTTTTTCAGTCCCATTATATGGCTTGTTCTTTCAACTCTCCAGGTGATCCAAACACACCTGAGGAGACCTAATTGTAGTGGCCCGGGTTCAGTGCACTCTGCTCACCCCTGGACGACGAGGACTTGGATTCAAGCGGGGCTCGCTGATGGAAACAGCCTCTTAACATTGCATTTGTGATCTAATAGGAGTATCTTACACGGATTTATAAGCTCAACTTTTATATCAGAGGTGTGGATGTTGATGAACCCAATTATTTCTTTGAATACCAGGACAAGTTGAATGCACAAATGTGAAAATACCCTGACAACCCCCGCATAATTATAATAATATAATGAAATATAATAATCCTAATATCATTCTTTACACTCTTTACACTGCCACTGCTTATATGTATCCCATATTTCACATTTCTCTCAAAATATGCATGCAAATGGACCTTACTATTTGGGGTTGGAGCTGTAACTAGTTAATTTCCTTTGAAAGTTACTGGTCGGTTGTTGAACTGATGAACCGGTTGGTTGATCGGTATCTGGAGCGTGTTCCTAAAGCTGGACATGGCGTGGTGAGATATCCATCAGTCAAAGATGTTCATTATCCCGTGGTTGAAAAGGAAAATAAATCACTACACATTGACATATGACTGGCTGGGATAGGAACACGGTGCTTGCAAATGACACCAATTTTTAGAAATAGTTGATTTATTTTGAGAGCTGATAATCAAAGGATTGATCAGTGGAAAAAGTCCATCAATCAAGTGTGAAATATAATGATAAAGGGACTGAACGGGGTCATAGAAGCTCACGTCCTCTGAGCTGTACTTTGTGCACCGAAGAACTTTAGTTTGAAAAAAAGTTTTTATTCTTTTCCTCACAATCAGATATCATTTAAATGACAACGCTTGAAGTTGCTTGTAATCTCAAAGTGACTTTTTCTATCGCAATCTCAGTTCTCATCTGTTGTGCTTGAATCTGGAGTTTAACTCCCCCTGCTGTGTCCCTAAACCGTTCAGACCATCTGCTGCTGTTTTGTGGATGTTCAGGAGCTCCGGAATCCATCAGTGCTCTCTGTCAGCGGTAACAAATGTGCTGCTCTTTTCCAACTGTCCGCTCATTATTTGACATTCTGGTGCCGGGCAATGGGATCTCCCAGGTTCTCCGACTGGTGTGAAGTGTTGAAATGACAAAGTAATAACAACATCTGTCTTGCGTGCAGCAGTATTGACACAACATTACAGGTACCAAATTGTTTGTGTCGTGGAGTGTGTCTTGAAGATACCTCAAGCTTATGAGTCTTTGAGCTTCAGACTGTGTCAGGGTTTGTGACGGCAGACTGACAAATATGAGATTGCACAACTGGGTTTAGCTGGTATGTGCAGCGCATTGTGTTGAATCTCAATATACATGTGCTACGTCTTCTTCATTAAGGTGTGCGAATGTGTTTCAGATTAGAACGGGCTCAGCATTTGCTCAGATTGCTTTGCAAGTGTTTCACACAAACAGACTCCAAAACTGCGGTGTGATCCCTTCGGAACGTAATGAAAAAATAAATCTCGACGTGGTCGCAGGAGCGTTTCTCGATGGACTTAGCTGTTGGATAAAAACATTTTACTCCCCACTTGGTACTTCCATCTAGTGAAGGACGTGAACGTTCCTGCATTCAAAGCAGAGTGCATTTACGGACGGATCAAACGGCTGATGATAGGTGTGAGAGACAGTTTCCTCCTGGCATCTCGGTGCATGGGATGTGTCTGCTGAGGATCAACACCATCAACTCGAGGGAACAGCGTGTTTGCAAAGCTAGCCCGGTTGCAAGTTCCTTTCTGTTGACATACTGTATCGACACAGTGTGATATCTACAACTTAGGACACGAAAATACATTATTGATCCCCATTGGGGAAATTCTTAAGGGGATACAATTGACCGACTTGTGGAAAAGCAAAAAAAAACCCATTATCATTAGTTCATTCATGAATACTCTTCCAACCATCCACTCATTCAAACGTCTGAAGAACATGGAGACTCCAGAGAAAGGTCCCCTGTGGGAATCCAACCAGGGACCTTCTTGCTGTGAAGAGGAAGCACTAACCCCTGCACAACAGTGCTTTATCCTTATCATTATTTGTTCTCATGATAGTCATTTGAATACTTTGATTAGTCCCTCATTGCTGTTTTCCCCCAAAACTACGGGAAAGAGAGCAAAAGTAATTAAGCCGTGCATTTATTCATTGTGTCATTTGACAGAACTGCTAGCATCCGGGTCAAATCCTGCACCCTGCAGCAGCTTTGTTCCTGAACCCAAGGTTGCTTTCATTCGATACTTAGGTTTGTGGGAAATTAGGGGTAAAGTTAACGTCTTGCCCCTCCAGAATTAAGTTAATTAAATGATACTTCAACAGTCACGCTGTTTATATTAAATAAAGTAAAAGGGAAACTCCCAAACACTGCCAATCTCAGCTCACAGAGATTATATGTTTGATTGCTTCAAAGCAAACGTGCATGTGTGAGGATATTTACCGAGTGGGTAACTAAAATAAATGATGGATTGATCTCACATTATTTCCCTCCATTCACAACTACAATTAAGCTTCACAAAGAAAATGCGTTTTTTAACCCAGTGATAATGTTATCTTTCGATGCTGGAGAGAACTGATAAAAACGGACAGAGAAGTTTGACTGGTTTTCAACTGTTTGTGGTAAAAAGGCTGAGCTGGAAAACAAGGACTGATAGATGGTGCAGCCATGGACGGCAGAGGGTATTTAAACAGCCGGCTCAGGGAGACATTTTTAATCACAAATATTGAAATGATGGGAAATAATGTGACTGGAGGTGATACAGATTTGGGGGATAAATGACATATATCTAAAAAAATCGGATCTTTTGAGAATGTGGTAGGATTAGGCAGCACGGTGGTTGAAGGGTCTCTCTGGGCTTTTTCCCCACTGTCCAAAAACATGCAGGAGGCTCACTGGAGACCCTGCACGGTCCAGATACGTGAATGACCGGTTGAATGGTCGTATGTCTGCATATGATGTGTGAATGAGAGGATGAATGGTTGTATATCTTGCCTTGTGGTTGACTGGTGACCGATCCAGGGTGAGCCCCCGCCTTGCCCCCAAACACAGCTGTGAGCCCACTGCAAGCCTGAGGGCAGAATAAGCAGTACAGAGAGTGAATGAATGAATGAGGTAAGTGAAGTGCAATGAACAACAAAAGGGAGATTGAACATGGACTTAAAAACCATACATATACAGTACATACATATATACACACACACACACACACATATATATATATATATATATATATATATATATATATATATATATATATATATATATATATATATATATATATATATATATATATATATAAAAATATTCCAACCTGGGACTTACAACTGACTAGCTGTCAACCAACAGACAACCTTTGGAAGATGTCAACTGGCTGAGAACAAAATTCAGACATTGTGCACAGACATTCTCGGTGTTGTCGGCACTGACCACATATCTGCATGCTTACGATGCCGATGTGGACACACGGCAAGCACGCCGGATCTGACAAATAATCATGATATTCCTCTATTAAGTTTCAATATAAATGCTATAAATGCTTTTACTCGACTGATGTCAGCGTGGTTCCCGGCAAGCTTTGGCTCTCCCTGCGCTTTGTAGATGTGACTTTGCCGAGGCGCCTCACCTGTCTGCGGCGCAAACGCTGAAATCCCCTGTGCGGGGCTGAAGCATGCGAACTCTCCCTCTCACACTTACATGTGGATATTACACTCCCTTCTGCCTTCTCTCAAAGGTCAACTTTCACGTCGTATTCACTGGGTATTTACTGACCTTGTCACCCACTTTGTATTGTGTGTGGACAAAAGAATTAAGATTCAAGGGCCTCGGTAATGGAAAAGTGTTTTAATTTCCCCCTGACATTAAGATGTTGTGCCTTATAGGCATCTGGTGGCACATTACTGGCTGGCTGCTCGCCGGCGCCGCCGCGGCCCCCCATGTTCCACTTAAACACTTCAATCACAGCAAAAGATCAAAGGAGCTGTTAAACTAATCAAGTGGAGACACAGGAGATGAAGCTCCGCTGTATTCACTGTTTTTCCTATTAGCAGCCGCGCTCTCCTGCACCCTTCCGATAACCCTATTAACCAACACTGTAAATCCACCGAGGAGGGCCGGCGGCTCAATTGTCTGCAACATGTATAGAGCGAACAATGATCCTAAACAAATGGGCGTGCTCTCCATGAGCTGCATTATTGAACATGGGGCGAGGATCGTTTGCTGCCGCTCTCCCTCCGCAGAGCGTCGCAATGATCCCCGGCCTCGCCGTTATCCCACCGCGCCGGATATGTCATGCTACGCTATTTCATACGACGTTCTCACTACTATTACTGCGACAGCTCTATTAGACGAGGGGTTGCTTCGGCAGCAGACGCTGTTTTCAGATCAAAGGGTATTGTATAATATTATATTGGGTTCGTAAAGACCCTACCGGAGCTCTGTCCCTTGGAGGGGACGGGGAAGTGACCAGTACATTAACTTCCGAGTCGGCTCCGGGGCTTGTCATCCAGCCCTGAGGATTGATCTCCTCTTCACACCTGTTATGTTGTTACACGCTGCTAACCGGAATTTTTTTTTTTATTACTTTCTGAATTTACCAGTCATTTATTTATAACAATAATAATCAATGGGGGACACACAGTGGAGGCAAGAATACAGGGCATCTATCTATCTATCTATCTATCTATCTATCTATCTATCTATCTATCTATCTATCTATCTATCTATCTATCTATCTATCTATCTATCTATCTATCTATCTATCTATCTATCTATCTATCTATCTATCTATCTATCTATCCATCTATCTATCAGGATTTCAGGCTGAGGACCAAACCTTTGATGAGACACATCTGTGTGGAGTTATTTGCCAAATGCAACGTGCAAGTCGTTTTCGATTTTGTCGAGTTTATTCAGAAATCAGAGCAACTAGATCCTGACAAGGAGTCTCTCTGCGTGGCGTCTCCATGTTCTACCAGTGTCTGCAGGGGCTCCCTCAGGGTTCTCCGGGTTCCTCCCACAGTCCTAACGCATGCGGGAGGGTCATCGGAAACCCTGATTTTTACATGTGGCCCTGTGATGGACCGGTCCGCGAAGAATCTTGCCCACTGCAGCAGGGATAGGCTGCAGCCTCCCTACGACCCTGACTGCAGGACAAGCAATACAGAAAAATATTGATACGACAGCTAGACTTTTGTGACTCCAGTCCATCCATTCCAGATTCTAATAATGCACCGCACAGTCCAGCTGTCCCCTCTCAGACTGCATTGAGTACCAGGTAGAGCGCACTGAGTGATGTTGTAACCAAAGAGGACAAGACTCAATGGACTCTAAAGATGTGTGGATCCATCACACAACACTTTGAGACTGAAGGACTGCTACAGACTCCTTAGTCCAGCTTGATAACAGCTGTGAACAGAGCCTCGGCCACTTTCCAGCGCTCTCAAAAGGCTGCCGTATGAGATAATAACTTGTTATCAAGCACCTGAAAGCGGGCTGAGTTTTGGAGAGAAGGTCAGGGGGTGAGCTCCTCTTTATTTTCTCCTTGAAGAAAACAATCTCGGAAATGCAACACATCTCATTTGCTGTCAATTTGAAGCTGAAGACGGAGTTTAGGATCGAAAGGGAGAGGAAACACGTGGTTATTTGCAAACCTACAGCAAAGATTACACAAGGCTTTATAAGTGTTTCTCAGTGAGTATTATGCTACATTTAGCGGGTCCAGAAATATGCTTTGTGTATTTCACCGCTGCTGTGATGCCCAGCAGATGATTACATACTTGGACGTCTCTGAGAGCTTCATCAAGCTTGAATTCATTCATCATTAGCCTCCAGTGTGACCTATATCCTGGTATTCTGTGCCAGTATAGGAATTCATTTTGGTTTAATGCAGGAATGTAATGTACTGGAAAGCGGGTTAATTTGACAGGTCTTTACATTTCAATCTATTGCTAATTAAGTAGCCTAATTTAAATAAAGCAAATAATCAGTGAATACATGCCGTCGCAGAAATAGACTCCTTTTGGAGGACTGAAATGAAGCAATTCACGGCAAAAGACAGACGCTCATTAGTTTAATGGGGGAATTACACGACAGAACAGTGCCTGGGGTGTTTTTTTGTTTTTTATCCCATTATCCATTTGTTTTTTTTGTTTGTTTTTTTTCCTGACCGGTGATAAATGTAATAATGTGAAGAAAAAAAAATTAGCCCTTTGTATTTTTAGCACATTTACCAACTCTGCATCTCTGCGCTCACATCATGTCTTTGTTTGGTCTATTATTATTTGAATCTGATTGTTTCCGCACACATAGATTCTTGTTAAAGAGAATCATTTCTATGCTACAAATATCTATCGGTTCGCTACAGACACACACACACACACACACACACACACACACACACACACACACACACACACACACACACACACACACACACACGGCAAAAGAACAACAATTAAAAGCAAGAGAACAAGAAGAACTTTGGATCTGATTACTGTGGAGGGAGAGCAGTTCCTGACGAGACGCGTGAACTTTTTCAAGCCCCCGTTTGGAGTCTCCTTCTGCCAGTCCTTTCACAAGGAAGTTAATGATGCTGGCAAGAAGATGAATCACCCCAGACAGCACACAGAGCAGCTCTGACAAGTGAGCACCGGCGAGTCTGACACCTGCAAGTAGCAGAGGAAAGACTAATAGTCATGTCAGCTGCTACCTGTAGGTGTAGAGCCGTGTCTGTCTGCGGCCAAAGAATATGTCCTTCTGATCGCAGCCTGAGGGACGCCTGCCTGGACTTGAAGAAATAAAATGGGACTGGTGTAATCCAGTGTGTGCTGGATGACGTTTGTTGTTGATTTCAAAAGCAAGGATAGTATCTGTGTCATGTAAACCGCATTAAAATGTTGTTTTTTTCCTCTTTCTGATGGGCGAACGGCTTAGTTTGTAGTGCAGCATCCAGACCCTGATATGTAGTGCAACCCTCGGGTTCACACTTTTCACACCAATCAAATTCTGCTGTTCACAGAGAAAGAATAAAAAGTAGCAGGTAAAGATAATGTGATAATGTGTATCAATGTGATTTGAACATTTGAATCGAAGACATCGCTTCACTGCTATTTATCATGGCCTGCTGATCATCTACTCCCTTGCAGACACCGATTTCGCTGTGTTCTTGACTAAAAGCTGTAGAGAAGTCAGATATTCATTATGCAAAATGAATTGCCAAGTGCTAGTCTGCATTGCATCAGGAAATATTACAATCAGCATGAACTGACCTTTGTTTCACATCCAGTGTTTTTTGTCAACAGTTTTTAAGTCGTCGCAGTGACAGCCACGGACATTAACATGGACTTAAGGGGAGGCTGTGTCTCAGCTGGCAGAGCGGGCGTCCCTCCCATCGGAAGGTCGCGGTTCGATTCTGGGCTCCTTCGGCCTGTATGTCAAAGGGTCCTTGGGCAAGACACTGAACTGAAGACGGCTCTGCCGCCATCGATGTGTGAATGGGTGAAAGTGGTCCAGTGTAAAGGTGACTAACGCTCCGTATCAGCAGAGACCATTTCTGCTGGCAGGTACGAGTTGTTATCATGTAAATGGGGTTCATGTTAACTCATCTCTTGAACTGCAGTAGTGACTAGTCATTTTTACAAGTAACGCTGATTCAGTTTTGTGATGCAAAGTAAAACATTGCAGCGTTGATATCAGTTTGACAGACTTTATCTTTTGGTTTGTTTTGATGAAAGGCAGATATAAGTAGACTTCCGCAGTTTGGAGAATGGAAGCTTATTGACTGATACTATGAATGATATTTCAAAGGTGGGGTTGAATATTTTGGATGACCTCTGACGAGTGAATGGAGATGCTAACGTTATTAAAAACTTCTGGCTCCAGAAAACAGAGTCATAGGGTCCCATTGGAGGTTGTAGAAAGCACATACAAGTATGTGCATGAGTGCTTGGATCCTTTAAATTACATGACTACTAGATTGCAGTTCGGCTTCAGTATGTAGGATTTTTATGTCATTTAGGAATTTGTGAACGTCTTTCACCAGGCACAGACTGTATGAAATCTGTATGCGAATAGAAAGTCGGCTCATTTCTGGGCGGAATACGAGGGATGTATGCGCATACTATTAAATCCTGAATGTAAGGGTGTTTAAGAAAATCTACAGCTGAATGACCGAGCAGTTTCCTTCCTCCTCCTGTTCGGCAGTTACCTCCAAGTTACAGTCACACTCAGAAGAGGTCTGCGGTTTGGCTGCATCTGCTTATTGTTGGTTGTAGAATTTTCTTCTCTCTTTTTTTATGACTCAGCAGACTGCTAGATAAATATTTTATAGCAGACTCCGGTCTGAACCGTGGCGAAAAGATAAAAGCATAGGAACGGGAAGCTGACGGCGACGGTCCAGTTTTATTAACATTAGAGAATGTCACTGCAGCCACGTGTTAATGAGAAAGCCATGTGTGTATCATCCTTTTAAAGGGATCCATTATCAAAAGCAGTAAAACAAATGTGACAGTCTCGAGAGCGTTCTCCCTCCCCGGACCCTCGTAAAGTCCCCACAGGGATGGTGTGATGAACGATTCAAGGCCGGCTCTGGCCCAGGGATGCTCCACTGAACCATGCTTTGATCTATCATCCGGCCTTCCCATATTAATGATGAGGTCACTGTGTTGAGGGTCACGGCATCGCTGATAAAAGTGCAAAGCCTGCTATTTGTTATAAGCCCAACTTGACTGATCATATATCTTTTGATGAAAGGGGACATGATTTCACAGCTCGGTGCTGTCACGCCCGAGACATGCCCATGTTCCTTATAATATAATGCCGTTTGAGGATTACAGCGAATGAGCCCCATCATAGTCAATGTGGAACTAAATGAAGTGGATGTTATCACTCACAGGACAATGATTATGGTCTCCTGGGGACAGTTTGCAACTCCTACCCTGCCCGTATAAATCATGTACTTACTTATTGTCCATGCTATTTAAAGTTTGTCGGCCGAGCCCCGTGTGAGTTGTGATTATGTCTCACCGAAGAGGGCAAAACAGCCTCGCTCACAGTTTTGAATTTTCTTGGGGAAGCAAGTATTGGAGATGATAAAGCAAGTGGCGATGTTGTTTTAATACCAGGAATCCTATTGAAAAAACTGTATGGAAATCCACCCTTCAACTAAAATTGGAATTCAATTAGTGGCCCGCCTTTTCCCTTAGGTCCGTCCAGTTTCAGCGAACCAGGGTCAAAGTCATGATAGCTCGTATGCATACATACTGTACCTACCTGCATCCATCCTACATACTTACTTTCTTAGTTTGCCTGTTTTTTTCCTCACACCTCGTCAGAACACTAATCCTAAACTTCTTTCCTGGAACTTCTTCGTGTCTATCCTTCTGAAACTGCTGACTGCAGGTCTGCGGCAACTGAACTGACCAACCCATAGGTGCATTAATAAACCTGGATATAGGAGCCACGCCGGCCACCAGGACCGAATGTCTACACCGGCCAAACCAATCGATGCAGGTGCAGCATATTTTCATGTTGTTACCGTATCATTTAAGTTGGATGCATTTTGTCCGAGAACATTTCTCCAGTCTTCAAGAGCAACTAGATCAGTCAGGGTAGTTACAAACTCGACATAGCAGCGTGATGTGCAGCATATTGAAACAAAAGCCACCTAAACCAACGTCCCAGACCGAGACGATTAAAATGTCTCTCCTTTATTCGGAGCTCTCTACATGTAAAGTCCAAGGGTCTGGCCAAGGGTTTTCTAGCAGTATTTCACCAACAATTACCCTGGTCTTACACAAACAGGTCTATGCTTGGCGGCAGGTCAACTATTGATCCCCGGTAACTTTATATCAAGGAGAAGAAGAAGAAGTTCTGCTGTGTTTGCAAGTTACTTTGAAGAATACATTCCTTTTCATGAAGAGTTGACTTCCTCCTGATAATCTACAGAAAATGAAGATTTGTAGAAAGTCAAGGTAATCATAGGGCCCTTTTTTCTGATCAGCAATTAATAGTTCACCAAACCAATCACTGACACTTTCAAGCTTCACCTACTTGCCTTTGCAAGACTCTTACTGGTTCATTACACCAGTGTGAGGCTTGCATACACCAAGCACAAGAAGTCACACATGTAAACTTATTGATATTCTGCATATCCATACATTTTAAACCAATATTTAACCTCCACGGCCTTCGCATGAAATGTTAGGGTGATAATATCCATTAGCTGTCAGTGTAAGTGCACGCATCGTCTCTCATGGAGGGATCAATACAATCTGAAACCAAGCATTTAAACCCAGGATGATGCTGACAAGGAAAAGAAGAAGTGAATGCATTTGATGCTGCTGCACAGCCGATGTGTGTGTGTGTGTGTGTGTGTGTGTGTGTGTGTGTGTGTGTGTTTGTCTGTGTGTGTGTGTGTGTGTGGGTTTGTGTGCGTGTGTGTGAGTGTGTCTTTTGTGGGTGTGTCTCGAGTTCACCTCATCTGCCCATTCCTACGCACCTGCCCTGCGGTTTTCATCTCCACCTGCCTCATCATTTTGTTGTTCGAGAACCCGGCCTTCAATCCCAGACCTTGCAAGATGGTTCTGTCAGGGGTAGCTGTTTTTTTTCTCTTTCTCTAGCTGGAAGTTCATTCTCTGTATTTCTCTGATGATCCTCCAAGTGTCCTGGACTCCTTGCTGCCCCGTTTCTCCTTGAGTCTTGTCATCTATACGCGCCACTCCAGCCTGCCTGTGTGCATCCTCAGTTAGCCGACCCCGCTCATTCATCTGCCTGACTACCTGGCTGCCTCCCCTCCACCGCAGCGGATCTGTCCCTTTTTCACCTCAGACAAACTCGCTCTCAGACAAACAGCATCGAAAACATAACCTTCTTGATGGAGGTGATACAAAACAAATATTAGCAAAAAGTGTTTGTGTGTGTGTGTTTAGCCTTGTGAGGTGACCGACAGAAGCTCACCTGCTGCACCCTGGGCTCACCGATCGGCTCTTAGCCACTCTGCTGTCCTTGCCAACCAATGCATTTTACCTTCAGTTGTGTCCCCCTTGAATCAAAGCACTTCCTAATACCAAAAGGACACTGCTTCAGTCTTGGAAACCATCAATGTCACTGAGAAAACAATTCTAATGAGGCGTTGCCTCACAAATGGGGTACCTCATGTTGTAGGAATGAATGCCATAGCTCAGGAAAGAAGCCCGATGAACACAGTCCACGAGTCTCCTCTCACTGCAGTCACAGCAATGGACCAATATCAACCCAATAAAATTACAAGAACTACAAACAAAATTCATTTTACTCACCTAACGTGATTATTTACTAGTGCTCCTCGGACGCTGCAAGCCGAGGATACCGCTCGTTGCTACTGAGTTGAAAAATGGCGGACTTGCTAACTTCACGGTTGGCCGGCATTTCCTCGCAATATCCAGCTTTTCTTGCAATGTCCGTCTTGAAAAATGACTCCTTTAATATTTCTGCCACAATATCAAGATGTTCTCTTCCCCCTTCCACCGTTGTGGGTCAAAATGCGACCAAATGTATACAAAACATTTTAGCTAGCGTAGCTACATTTAAGTACGTATTTCTAGTGCTGATGGGGCCACTGTTTGGCCAGCCTATCAACCTGCTAGATTGCCACACAGCTGCCAACTCGAAATCTGATTGGTTAAATCAATAGCTTCATAGTGATTTATTTTCAATTAAAGGCCTCGGGACAGACGCCTTTTACTCTGCTAACACATGATGGCGGAAATCTGATTGGATAAAAGCTCTGACATCTGCAAACACTGCCGGAAGCAGCCAAAGGAAATGCAATGGGGGAAAAAAAATTTAATTAATAGAAAATATTTTTTGAAAAGGAAACACAATTGAAGAAAGAGATGGACAATTGGCGATGATTAAATGCGGATTAAAATAATTTCCAATATAAATCAGTGATTCTGAAAATGTTTAGGCCAGCAGAGAAGGCCTTGCTGGCCCTGGAGGTCCCACGACATTCGGCCTCATTCCCAGGAGCCCCTGCAGATCAGAAAATGCAATCCCAAACATAAAGCGTCAGTTTAACCGGCTTTCACATTGTTCGTCAAAATAACTCACGACATCTCTGCTAAACCTGAGTGACGTGAAATGGACCAGGCTCTGTGAAGACTGTGTGTAGGACATGTGATAAGACACCAGTGTGATAGTGATGTTTACTACAGAAGCAACTTTATTTACTCTTGACGGTCAGGACATAAAATGACCTGGAGATTAAATACATATTTCGCATAAACACGGGTTATTCATTTCTTGCACGTTAGCATGTATGTTAGCTAATTCTTGGCCATTATTTATCTCGTATTTTCCATGAATATATTACAACAAGAGCATTTAGAATCCATATTCCAATATCGATCTATGCATTACTGCTCACGATCGTAAGTGTACATGACTTATGACTGTATTTTGCTCCGCTCAGTGCTGGCCTTCCAGGGCCTGGTACTGTCCTTGTAATGGTCATTATACAAAACATATGGTTCTCCTGAATCAAATCACTAAATCAAAAGTGTCCTTGTGGCTATTATGTAGTCCTCCATCGCAGAGGAAGGGCTTCCTCACGCTTTGACATTTGCATGATAAAGGTTAAGTGTCCGAACACTTAAGAGACTTTGAATAAATAGTTAGCGAGAGACAGGGGAGTCTTAAGTGACGTGTGAATGAGAGGGTGAATGGCTGTGTGTTTCCATATGTGTCGGCGGGTGAGGGCCAAATCCCTCCTCTCACCCGATGACAATTGGTATGGGGTCCAGCCAGCACTGCCCACGACCCTGAGGGACGGATGAATGAGTGACTGAGTGAGTGACAGATGATCTCCCCCGGTCTGGGGCATTGTTTATTCACAGGTGATCTGACAATTATTAAACCCCAAGGATCCATATTGGGAGATAGCAATTGCCGCGAAAAAACAGTTTTCATCGCACAACGTCTTCCCGTCGGTCTGCCGATGACCTGGCAAACGCGGCGAGCTCGTGAGCGCCGGTCAGCGGGGACACTGAATAAAGCTGCTAGGATCAATCCAGGTTGAGCTCAGGTTTAACATTCTGTCCAACACAGAAGTTTCTTCTCCTTGTTTTGTGTATTTTTGAAAATGTAACAAGCGGGTCGATGAGTCTGTTATTTTTCCAATAACCTGAAACAATCCCCTTCTCTTTCTTATAACTTTTCAGGCCTCTGTGAACTCTGGGCGCGCCATAAAATAAAATAAATGTTGTGCTTGTTTTGGCTGACATTTACCTTTGCTGGGAGCCTATAATCCACCGACAGAATTGTTTTAAGACTTATTTATTGATTTATTACCCTAAATGTCCCAAAGCATAATCTTTGGATAGACCGAATCCGGCCTATCACATCCACCATAGAGCACCACCTTTCATCATTAGGGATTCCTTGAAGGAAGGACCTCGAACATCAGACCCGTCACTCTGGAGGCATCCCTCCGCACTTTCAGTCTGAGCATCTAGGTTCTGCTCCATTTGAGCCGACATCCGGCCAGAGAATCATCCGCGCGTCCGCAGGAGTCTTCCCAGCCATTTTGTGGGCGTCTGGACGTCCTGGGCTCCTCTGTATTCATTAGCAGGCCAGTCACAGCGGCGCAATGGAGCGTACCCTCTCAGCGGCTGCAGGGACTGTCAGCCCAGTGACGGAGACGGATCGCAGGTGGACCGGCGAGGAGACCTGCCATAGATTGACTCGTCTGCCAGCAGGGGGACTCCATGGTATCATTTGTTTTCAGCCCAACAGATAATTTTTCTAATTAACCTTTCAGCGCATTGCTCGATGTTGCATTCAAAATGTGAAAAGCAGAAGCGAGCGAATCACAGGCCTCTTTTTCATCCCGAGTTTTCTCACAAAATAAAAACCGTCCGTTCTCACCACTTGGAAGCGTAACACTTGATCCGCATACCGCCACCCGCATAGGGTCGGCGTAGAGGAGGGTGTCCGCTTGCTGTACAGCCTCGTCGTGCTTTACGCACAGGTGGAAGCAAAGTATTGATCCACCGCGCGCAGGGAGCAGGATATCACACATCCAGATTGTCAGAGTTACTTTACGGGAAGCGTCCAATCATTTCCTACTAAGCTTTATTATTAAAGTTCACCTTCAATAAAGGTGTTGGCGAGTCGGCCATGTGTGAAGCTTGATGCTGCCAAGCCGCCAGAATGAAATGTAACTTTCTCTTGTGCTTTTGAATACGGCGTATATGGCAGGGCTTCGAGCGGGATTTGCAATGTAACAAATGTTGTGAGGCTGAACGGCAGATACGAACACTGACGATAGTCGATGGAGGAGGAGTCTGGCAGACCGACGTGTCAATACTCACAGAGAACATTTTTTCGTGAGCAACACAGACGGTGATTGCTGTATGAATTCACAAAACAAAATACCTCATATTGTTCTTTCTGGTGTGCTGTGGGGAGGAATCAGCACAGCTAACGCAAAGGGCATGGCCTGATTTTCAAGACTCAACTCGCAGGACATAAATTCTGATGGCTTTTTCTACCTTTACATTTGTTTTCTGCACAAATTATACTGTTATTACTATTATTATGCAATTACCACTATATCATTAACAGCAACAACAACAACAATGATATGGATAATAATAGTAATAATAGTTGTTGTTTTTGTAAGTCGTATAACAGGAATCTTATTACTAACGTGAATGCTAATAATGACAATATTAATTGAATTGTTATAATTATTATTCATTTTATTCTTATAAGTGTAGAAAGATATGTAGGCATAAAATATCTAGATATCACAATTGTTATTACTTTTATTATCATCATCATTACCATTAAATCATTGATAGCAACAATAATAAAATGACAATAATAATAATAATTGCTGCAAATTATAATATACCAGCTAATAATGGCAATATCATTTTCATTATTGTTATTATTCTTAGTGAAGAAAGGTCATTAAATATCCATAAAATATCCAGACATAACTATTGTTATTACTATTATTAGTATTAGACAGTTATTAAATGGGTTTAGGCAGCATAACCGCTAAATGCTATAATATGGTAGCAGTCATTGACAAAGGGCTCTTTAACAGACGGCCTCTGATTGCGGTTTACAAGCGGCTGCTCGCAGCAGTACCTCCCTTCATCTGGACATGCTCAAAATGAAATGCGTTCGGCACATTTGTGTCAGATTCGCTCGGCGGTGCCGCGGCCGGCGGTGAAAGTTGGAGGAATTGACTGCTCCTCAACACAGCGGCAGAGCGGCCTCTGGAGATTCGGTATCACGGCTCGTACAACCACGGAGCGTCGCCCTCCGGGGCAAGAGGGTGCGTCTGCGCGTGCAGAATAAATCCAAAATGGTTATCCTGAGAAGATTTCCCCGAGCCCGGAGAGGTTTGCGCTTTAGATTTAAAAGGTATAATTCCATAGCCATCTGGCTGGAGAAAGGGAATTTAAGAGCTGTATGGATGCCAGCTCTATGCCACAGCCTGGAATGGCCGACGGCTTTCCAAATGACTCTGGGCCGTGTCCACTTCTATGCATTTCTGCAACGGCATTAGCTCTCTTTCTGTCCGCCCTCCCCTCCGCCTAAAGTTTAAAAAGTAATCTTTTCTCTGAGCGTGGCTGTCTTTGATAAGGAATCTAAACTAGGTCAAGGACTGGGAGTAAAGTCATTGAACAGTAATTAAAGCAGCCGGCGATGCTGCAGTTCAAACTGTCTCCACCAAGAGCTTTGAGATAGAAATCCATTCAAGGATTTGGAGAGACATTGTTTCACTTTCCTCTTGAGTGAAATCATTTCCCTGCTATTTTCTTTCCCGGGAAGCTAAGTCTGTAATTAAGCGAGCCGAGGTTATTATCACGCCGCTGGAGTGAGTTGCGATGCAAATTCAGCTCGAAAATAACCTGAGCCTTTTGCATGTTTATTTTATTCCTACTTGTTGTACTGTAATTGTTTACACACACACACACACACACACACACACACACACACACACACACACACACACACACACACACACACACACACACACACACACACACAGATACACACAAACACACCAACACACACGC
>CAAKHD010000648.1:15274-25945 GCA_901007705.1 Fistularia tabacaria
ACCGGTGGGTTGATGGCTGCGCCCCGCTCACACACACACACACACACACACACACACACACACACACACACACACACACACACACACACACACACACACACGTCCAGGAGGTGAGCTCACACACTCGCATTTTTCTGTCCTGACAGCGGAGCGGCTCAGAGCCGCTAATGGCTCCTTCCCCGCCTCCGGGTCGTCCACCTCCACCGCCGGTTGCCGCGGCGCCGGGTCGTTCCGACGCCCCTGGTCAAAGCCGAACGCCGTTCGCTAATTTGCTTTTAACGGGCCGGCCGACGCCGGCCATCGCTCAACGCGACGGCCTCGTAAACAGAGGAGGTTGCCGGATGAGGTTCTCTGGGTCCGAGCCCACCTCCGGGTTCCAGGTGGGCGGAGGACCGGGTTCTTCGCGGTCTTCCCTGCCAGCGTGGGTTCTCCAGGTTCTCCAGCCTGGGTTCACTCCATGTCTTCCTGCTTGGGTTCTCTCCAGGTTCTCCTTCCTGGTCACTCTTAGCGTGGAGCGTCCATGTACTTCTGCCTGGGTTTCGATGATCTCCTCCCTGGGTTCTCTCTTGGTTCTACAGCCTTGGTTTTCTTCAGGTTCTCCTTCTGGTTCCTGTTCATGTGGAGCCTCCATGTTCTCCTCCCTGGGTTCTTTGCATGTTCTGCTGCCTGAGTTCTTTCTGTGTTCCTCCTCCCCCGGGTTCTCTAAATGTTCTCCTGCCCGGGTTCTCTATGTTCCCCTGCCAGCGATGTCTCCATGCTCTCCTCCCTTTGTTCTGCAAATGTTCTTCTCCCTGGGTTCTCTGCATGTTCTCCTGCCTCGGTTCTCTCCACGTTCTCCTCCTTTGGTTCTGTCCATGTTCTCCTGGTCCTTCTTCTCTCCCGGTCCTGGTCACCCCCACCTCCCCCCAAAAGTGCAGGATCAGGGTTTCAATAATGAATCAGTGAATTTGTGTTTCCTTCCAGGCTTTTGTTTACTGTTACCATAACGACACATTTTTCCTCTACATTTTTCCTCTGGACAAGCTCATCCTTCCACAAGGCCGGCCGTCTTGGCGGCTCCTGTTTGGTTCTCCAGAACCTTCCGCCGTTCGAATGTCCGTCAGTCCTGCGGCTCTACGTCTCCATGGCAACGCCACACCTCCAATCTCGCATTTCTCCTTTTTAATATTTTTTTTCCAGGTTTCAAGAAACATTCCCATTTCGGAGTTCCGGGTTCTCGACGGGAAGAAACGACAGACCCCCCCCCCCCGGGTCTTGCAGGGACGGACCTGTCAATCAAACGACGGCCCAATGAACTCGCACTAATCCTGCCCGGATTATTCAGGTGAGGCGCGGAAACACGACGCGTTTTCCGAGCGAACTCGGAAATACGGGGATGCGTTTCTTAAATCGGGTTCCGGTGTGTGTGTCTGTTTGTGTGTGTGTGTGTGTGTGTGTGTGTGTGTGTGTGTGTGTATGTGCGTGTGTCGGTAGGCGCCGTCTTAAAGAGGATGAGGTGCTGCAGAAACGGCGGCGATTAAAAAGGGTGTGTGAGGGGGGGGGCATCGTAGAAGGCCTCTAAAAAGAAAACAACACGGCCAATTAAAACCACGTAAAACATTTACGATGAATCCAGTAAAACCGGAGCGGCTGTAGGTGAAATGAGATGAGATGAAAAATTGAAGGTGCCCCGAGGATGAAGAGGAGTTAAGCTGTGAGGAGGAGGAGGAGGAGGAGGAGGACGAGCAGGAGTGGGGTTAGTCACTCTTTTTCTGAGAGAGAGACATCGCCGCGTTGCCAAAAAACACCCAGAATGACTGATCTCTGCTGGCACGGCGGCGCAGCGGTTAGCGCCTCTGCCTCGCAGCGAGAAGGTCCCCCGGTTGGATTCCCGCAGGGAGGCCTTTCTGTGTGGAGTCTCCGTGTTCTCCCCCGTGTCTGCGTGGGGTTCCTCCGGGTTCTCCGGGTTCCTCCCGCAGTCCAAACACAGGCAGGAGGTTGATTGGAGACCCTGAGTTGCCCAGATGTGTGAATAATGGACTTAATGATTGTTTGTCTCTGTATGACATGTGAATGAGAGTGAATGGTTGCATCTCTACAGATCACATCAATGCGAGGGTGAATGGCTGAATGTCCTTATGACGTGTCAATGAGTGAGTGAGTGAATGGTTGTACGTCTCAATACAACGTATGAATGAGTGAGTGGATGGCTGCATGTCTCTATATGACACGTGAATGACAGAGTGAATGGTCGGTTGTTGCTTTATGACGCGTGAATGAGTGAGTGAATGGTTGCACGTCTTACTATGATGGTCAATGCATGTCTCTCGCTTGTCTCGATATGATGGATGTGCGAATGAGGGGGTGAATGTTTGCCCCTACGTCAGCTGTGAATGAGTACGCTCGAATAGGCTCGGCCCCCCACGCCACCCTGAGTGCAGGATAAGTGGTATTAATCATGAATAAATGAATGATCTCTTTGTGGTGCTTTCAGGTACACCAACAATGAAATCCACATTTAAACCGTCCGTTGACACGGCAGGGGTTGAAGCTCTGCTCCCAGGTGGGTCCGGGGTTTATTTTGTGCGGAACGCCGTGTTCTCTCGGAGCTACATTTAGCAAATAACGCACACCTCTTCATCCTGGAGCGGAACAGATTCATCTATTTCATGGCCGTTGTTGTTTTGGTCCCTTCTTTTTTTTAATGAGGTTGTCGTTCCTTTTGGCCTCGTCTCCCGGAGAGGAAGCCGGCGCCGCGCGCCCCGCCGCCCGCCACCATGCTTCCACGGCCGCGGACAAATAATGAGCCGCCGCTGATCCATCACCGGTTACCGGGAAATAACCGCAAATACTGATGAGAAGTAATCAGCCGCCGCCGGAGAATCACAAATATCCTACCTCCCAGGAAAAGACGCTCCGGTTAATCTTAGCGTTATTTGTTTTTACCTGCTTCCGGGTTAGTTTCGCATCCAAACCTTAAAAGTTGAAGCTGTTCAAAACAAAGTCGCTAAAGTCAAGGGCTGAAGGTTGCTTGAGGTGCTTAGCACGGGCGGTCATGAACAGGAAGCTGATGTTAGCAAGTGTATTGCAGGGTCACCGTCTATGCTAAGACCTCCAGCTACTTTGACAGGAGCATTTTGAGAACCTTGCCGATTTACCTTTGACCCTGCAGGGAGAAACGCTATTCTCAAGATGGTTTTGCCAGTTAGCTTAGCGCAATGAATATTCGTCTGTGAGTTTGTTTTGTTTAATCCTGAGTTCATTGGACACAAACTCCCAACACGTCCGCGGGTGTCCGGAGTTCCCGGACGGTCTGTCCGATGACTTCGAAGAGGTCGAGGCTAACACTTCGCAAACTCGCGCTAAGCAAACCGAGCGGGAGTCCTGCCTCCCGCTCGGTTTGATCGAACGGTTCCCGAAATCAGCGCGGCGCTTTGGGGACTTCGCACCAGCTAGACCGCCCGCTAATCGATTCCCTCAAATGTTAGCCTTCCCGTAAGCTGTAAATTAGCGTCGGAAAGGTGAACGCTGCCGGGCGTCGCGCTCCCTCTGCCCCGCTCTGCGTGTCTCCCATCCGGCCTGACGGGACGGGACGGGAGGGCGGGGGGAGGGGGGGGGGACGGAAGGAGAGTAGAAGCGAAAGACTTTGATGTGTCGCGCTAAAGAGCCGAACCCTCTTTGTGACCAATTAGGCTTCAAACAAAAGCGTTTGAGAGCGGCGTCCTTTATTTGTTGACGCGTCCCTGGGAGAGCCCAGACACAATACCGTCCATTAGCACTCGGAAAGAAAAAAAAAAAAAAAAATCAATACACCGGAGATTAATGGGCTTTTTAATAGAGCACAATTATATTCCACCGTGTTTGGATGTAGCTTCAGGCTCTAAAAGGACTATTTAATTTCCTGTGTATGAGACCACACACTCATGAGTGTAATTATGTTCGGCGGACGGAGGCCGTTTTCCGTCCGTGCCGTTTCTCCTGATTCTGGACGGGGATCGATACATTTCCCTTCCGGTTATCGCCGCGGACACTTTCCGCGCCGTCCCTTTCGGCGGGAGGAGGCGGGGGAAGGGGGGGACGAATAAACAGATGATGAAGCATAAGAGGAGGTCCGGGTGGAGACAGGAGGCTCTCATTAAAGGAAAGGGGGGAATAAAAAGCTGTCACTCGTGAGACGGGAGGCGGAGAAAGCAAATAAAATGACAACGCGGCAGCTGGGATTCTGGCTAATTAGCGTAGCGGCGGAGCAGGAAGTGCCGCCCGCCAGGAGAAGTCCGCTCGGACGTCCCGCTGCTGGACGAGGCGAGCGGACAGGTCACCGCGGCGCTCGGTGTTTCATTTCAGCTGAGGTTCTGGTAATGAGGGAGGAAATGTTGTCTCCTCGCCAGTGTTGACAGAGTCTGAGATAAAACGGACCGGACATCCGGGCCCGACGCGGCGGAGACGGACGGAAAAACAACCGTACGTGACGAAACCAAACGGCGTTTACTTTTGACGTACCTCTGACGGCTATCGCCGAGGGTGACGTTAATTTGACGATCCGCAAGGTCACCGCCGCCGGCCACGGGCCCAAGGACCGCCATACCTGGCGCGACAAACACCGCAGCCAATCAGAAGTCGGTTCGGCTCGAGGCGTCGAGTCAGCGGGGTCCTCGGTGCGGCGAGGCTCCTCCCGCTTCCTGGCGAAGAGCGACTCATTATAAAGCTTGACTGCGGTGTTTTACGCCGGCGCCTTACCAACAAGTCGGACGAGATTAACAACAAGTCGCATGACGACGGGCGCTTTGCCGCCTTCGTTATCGAAATCTTGCAAATGACTTTTTCGCCACTCGCATGCAATAATCGGGCAACGTGCATGTCAGGGACTGGTCCAGAAACTAAAAAGTATGAAACAATCGTAAACATAGCTCACTTTGGGGGGCGGGCGGTCAGTTTCTTGTTCGGTCTTAAGTTCAGGCCTGGTGACGAGAGCACAGTTCTGCTTTTCACTGAAAAGCCCCAGATTTCACAGAAGGCATGAGTGTGTTGCTCATTCATGCTAACGCTACGTACCTTCATAGGTACTTCAGTACTGTATGTTGTCAGACGTCACTGCCAACGTACTTCGCATGCGTCCTTTACGTTGCCACGGTTGTGAAGCAATACATCCACCAAGAGGGCGGTTCAGGTTTCCGAGGTCACCTCCAAGATCAGGGATCCTTTTCGGACATCAGAAGGAGGCAGTGCAGTGGACGGCAGCGGTCTGGACGGCCAGTATGTGACTGCATGTGGATGCGGGATTCTTTTCCCTGGTCATACCGATGCCAATGTTGTCTTCTTGTGGTCACGCTTGAGCATACCGCGCAATACTAGCTGCCCACAGCTTCCGGCGGTACTGCCCCATTTGTCGCGTTTGGCTACGCATCTGTGAGCTCCGTGGAAATACACAGGAGAATGCAGGAAATGAACACAGAGGATGTACAGAAGGCTCTGTTTGTATGTTATCCTTGAGGCCTCTGTGAGACACTTCAGACCGCTCTGCGAGGCGTAGAGACACGCTGACCTTAGCTGCAATTGTCCTTCACTAGGAATTGCTAGCATTGGAAGTGTTTGTTCCTTGTTCAGCAACTGCACGTGTCTGTGTGTCCAAAGTTCCCTTGGGAAAAGGGGCCTGTTCGGTGACGCCACTTTTAAAAAGTCGTCGGTGGCGTCATGGCGTGACTGCCGCTGAGACTGGCAGCTAGTTAGCTCAGAAGGTCTCCTGGTGTGGAGAGCAGCACTTTCATTTTGGTTCCTTCAAAAACCTCGACCGCCAGCAGGGCTCACATCTGGCACCTTGTGATTGCATTAGCATCATGTAGCCTTGCTGCGGAACAACACACTCGCCGTGCAGATGCGAGTGTCGGACTGCTAACATGACATCGCAGCAGAAGAAGTGATTTATTAGCAGAGCTTATTATGCAGTCGCTAAACCAGTAATGATGTGACTCAACTTTTATTTTGAAGGGAACCCCTGGTTTCCTTTCATTTCCCTCTCTCTGCTTGCAGTTTATCGGACCGAGTATCAACGTTTTGTTTTGTTTTTCACCTCATCGTTTTATCATAATTGGTGACGGATGAGAGTCGGGTGTTTAATATTGTTCACTTTGTGTGTGTGTGTCCGTCCCTAACAAAAAAAAAAAAAAAAATGTAAAAAAATACAAGGCTAAACCCGGCGCCGTCTCCTCCACCAGCTAACGGGGAATGTTGTTAGCGGAGGCTCCGGCTCCGGCAGAGGGCCAGTTATCTAAGAAATTAATGACGGCAATAAGCAACAGCAGGAAGACGCAGGATGATTAGCAAAAGCAATCAGGCTCTTTATTAGATTTATAGGAACAAAGACACAATTCAGGCCGCGGAGAGAGAGCGGGGAGGAAAACCTACAGGAAGACGAATGGCTCATCTGTCCCCGAGTCGCGGTGACGAAGACGCACTAAACTCTGAGGAGGAGGAGGAGGAGGAGGAGGAGGAGGAGGAGGTCTGGCTATTTTTTTTCTTTCTTTTCTTTGCAAAGTCACATCGCAAAGTATTTTTTCCGATGAGCAAAGCTGAGTCACATTTCAAAGTAAAAGCAGCGGGAGGCCGTCTGAATGTTCTCTCTCTTTTCCTGTCCTCTCTCTCGCTGCTGTCCCTTTTTAGCTAATTTTATTCACCCTTGTAAATTCAAGTCAATACTAATAATAAATGATCACAATGATCCTGATGTATTTTTAGAACAAGGAGTAATAATAACAAATATAGCAATTATTGTCGTGATGCTCGTTGTAAAAACAGCAATGCATTTCTAGTCCGAGAGGTAATACGTAGAAGAATTCATTTTGATTAAATATCCATCTGACTTGACTCATCACAACTTCACTATAGTAGTCATAACCATCGTTTTAAATTCTTAAATCTTAATACTTTTATTGTTATTAATAACAATTATCATTAATTCATTTTTTTTTTGCTTCCACATTCCAGCTTTAACCTGCTAGCTTTTGGCCATTAGCATCTGTCTGCCTGTGAGCGTCTGCTTTTCAGCTTCCCGCTCGTCAGCTTTCGGCTGTTAGCTTGGACTCATTAGCATCCGCCTGTTGGTTTCCACCTTTTAGCCACTGCCTGCTAGTTTTCACCTTTTAGCCTTGAGCTTTTGCCCCAAAGCATCCTGCCTGTCAGCTTTAGGCTGTTAGCCTCACACCTGTTAGCTTTAACCATAAGCCTCCGCCTATGAGCTTCGACCTCTTCGTTTCTCAGCTTTTGGTTGTTGGGCTTCAAACCTGTTAGCGTTCAACTGTTAGCCTCTGCGTGCTGGTTCTCACCTGTTAACGTCTTCCCGTGAGCTTCTGCTGTTCAGCATCCAGCAAGTCAGTTTGCACCTGTTAGCCTTTGCTTGTTGGTTTCTGAGTTTGCCTCCATCTGATTGTTTCCGCTTTTTAGCCTCGTCCTGTTGGTTTCCAACTGTTAGCCTCTGCCCATTGCTTTCCTTTTATTAGCCTCGTCAATTCGTTTTTCCACTTGTCAGCCTCTACCTATTAGTTTCCCCCTGTGAGCTGTGACCTGTTAGCTCCTGAATGATTTCGGGCCGAAGTGTTGTGATGCATCTGCCGACTTTGTACGACCCTGTAAATACAAAAGATGCCAAAAACCAAGAGATGAAGTGGAGAAAACAAACCGATTCGCTGAACATTGAATTATAGTTGTTAAAAAAATATGAAAGGCAAAAGGAACAAAGGGAAAGCCATTAAAGTTTATTTCTCCCGGCTGGAAACAGAAATGCTGACATCACAAACTTCATTAGCCAAAAAACGTGGAGGAAGTCTGTGGGAAATGCGGTTCGGAATTAAATCGCTGCCGCGTCGACAACCGAACTCCCGCTGAGGGTTTGAATATTTCATCCCTGAGCTGCCGACGTTGTCAGGGGAACCCAGAACGTGGAACTTTCCTTCACTGTCCTCTCAAGGCTGGAAAACTCCCGCCAATGGGAAGAAGCGATGGAGCGCGCTCATGTCACGACGGATGAATGCACGATGCGGACCCGATGCTAAGCTTACACGGTCTGCGGATATAAACTTGCTGGATTAGCCGGGCCTTTGCTACCTTCACAATTAAAACTCACAAAATCAACGAATATCGCCTTTATGAACTTTCATTAGCATTGCTGTTCCTACTGACATTAGCACAACATGACTAATCACAGAGACACCTGTCAATCACAGAGTCATCTGTCAATCACAGAGTCACCTGCCAATCACAGAGTCATCTGTCAATCACAGAGTCATCTGTCAATCACAGAGTCACCTGCCAATCACAGAGTCATCTGTCAATCACAGAGTCATCTGTCAATCACAGAGTCACCTGTCAATCACAGAGTCATCTGTCAATCACAGAGCCACATATAGAGCATTCCAGCCATTCACCCTGATGGACAATTCAGTCTTCAATGAACCTGCTGACCGTTTTTGGACTGTGGGAGGAAGACGGAGAACCCAGAGGAGAACCCAGGCAGGAGAACTTCAGAAAGTTGGTGTCACGGTCTAGAACCTTGGTTTCTTAAGCAGTTGCGAGTGAACTTTCTTTTCTTTTCTTTTCTTTTGTATTTACATCTGGCTGAACTTCCTGCGTAGAAGGTGCAGTCGAATAACACATCATTGAATCCGCGTTTCTTCTATTTATGTCCTCGGCGGGTCGGCTTGCGGGGTCATGTGTGTCCGTCATGTGACCCCCCCCTTTCCCCCCGCTCCCCACGCCGCTAATCGACCATTAGCCTTCCCGGGCGTCGGTGTTTTTGCCGCTAATGGGTAAACGGCGCGAGCGGAAAACATCCTCTCGAAGGCGCCGTTGGACGCCGGTCCCTCCCTGCCGCCCCCACCGTCGACCTCTCCATCAGGTTGTCAGGTGGGGTTTTTCCCGCCCCCCCCCTCCCCCGCCCCCCCGCACTCTTTTTCCGAAGGCGGCGGCGAAGGTCGGTGCCTCGCCTCCGATCAGCCGCCGCCTGCTTTACAAATTGCTCCTCCGCTGTCTTTTTCCGGGGCCGTAATTGGCCGAGTTTCAATTAGCGGAGAGGAGAAGCGGCGGCGGCGCTACACGGAATACAACAAGGCGTTTTAATGATCAAAAAATATGTTACGGCCGCATCAAGCCCGCCGCCGTCACCTCGTCCGGGAAGCAATTAAGGAGGGCAGGAGCTCGGCGGAGCGGCTCGGCAGAGCGGCTCGCCGGCGGCTGCCTCCCAGACCTGCTCGCTAATGAACTTTAGCCATTATTAAAATCATAATACCCTTTACAGCCACGTGGTGGAGGGGGATGATGGAAAACTACAAAAACTACAAAAGCGGAGGACTCTGATTAGCCGGTTCTGGTTTTATCCGCGGCGCCGACATCTTCACCTTCTGGCAGAGGGGTTTGAATTAGCTGGGTGATAATGGAGAACCTCCGAGAAACCCCGAGAACCCTTCTCCTCGGAAACCTCGACGGCACCCGTCTAATGCTTGGAAGGATCTGCGGGGAAGCGAACGTGACCTTTCTCACAAATGAAACAAACGCAAGAAGAAGCATTGTGTCCGAGTTAGAAGTTCTCCTCCAGGTTCCTCTTCTTCTTCTTCTCCTTCTTCTTCTTCTTCTTTTTCTTCATCTCCGGTGGAGATAATGAGGCGACGGACAAGGAGCATGTCTCCCTCAGAGCCGGCATAGCGGCCCCTCATGTGCTGGAGGGCACCCACGCATAGCGGCGGTGGCTAGCATTAGCACGGCTAATTAGCTTGATGACCTTTGAACCCTCCAACACTCTTCAGTACGGTCCGCAGTTCCTTCAGGAGAACAAACGGAGAAACAGGAAGTCTGGACCGACCTGTTGTGTTCCTGGAGGAGGTTCTTGATCTTCGGGTTGTGTGTTCCCTCAGGTTCTCCTGTGGTCAACTGGGTTCTCCCCGTCTGGAGACTCCATGTTCTCCTACCTTGGCTCTCTCCGCGTTCTCCTACCTGGTTCTCCCATGCATGGAGTCAGCATGTTCTCCTATCTGAGTTTCTCCATGTTCTCCTGCCTCCGTTCTCCTCTGTGTTGAATCTCCACCTTCCACTGCTTGGGTTCTCCGAGGTGAAGAACCTCCATGTTCTCCTGCCCTGGTTCTCCTCCGTACACCCGCTGTATCGGGCTCCATACTGTGCGGCTCAGGTTCTGGAGAACGGCGAGAGGAACCCCGTTCATATGTGAGCGACCATCAAAACTCTGGAACATAAGTCGGTTTCAAATCGCGTCCCGGCGACGGAGAATCTCTGAGAGAGGGTTCTAGAAACTTAAAGGAGCGGCCCGGAGGTTCAGGAGTGTGTGTGTGTGTGTGTATGTATGTGTGTGTGTGTGTGTGTGTGTGTGTGTGTGTGTGTGAGGATAGACGGCGTTTGATTTGTCGGGGAGGGGGCGGGGCCTCCTCCCGCGGCGATGACGGTGGCCGCCGCCGCCGCTGGAGTCCCAGCATCCTGCTCCTCCTTTGTGTTTGCACTGAAAGGCTCTAATCCCTGATAGCGGGCTTGTTTTGGTCCCCGCCGCCGGCGCCGGGCTCGTCTCGCCCCCCCCCCCCCCCCCCCCCCCCCCCCCCCCCCCCCCCGCCCCCCCCCCCCCCCCCCCCCCCCCCCCCCCCCCCCCCCCCCCCCCCCCCTCCCCCCCCCCCCCCCCCCGCCCCGCGTCCCCGCGACGCG
>CAAKHD010000651.1:13245-36213 GCA_901007705.1 Fistularia tabacaria
AAAAAACCGTTTTTCCGCCCCTCCCCCCGGGGCCGCAATACCCGCGGGGGGGGGGGGGGGGGGGGGGGGGGGGGGGAATTACGCCAAATGTGCAAAAGATGATCTCCGTCGGGATGATTCTAAAAGAAAAATATCAAAACATAAAACATAACATAATATCTGCAAGCGGCTGCGTTTCGATGAAGAGCGACTGAAGAAATCCCGAAATCATCCTTTCAGGAGGGCAAGGGTGTGGAGAGGTAAAAGACCAACCAGATATCTCACCTCTTCCAGCGTGCGTCTCTCTCTCTCTCTCCCTTTATCTCTGTCTCTATATGCTTTGCAGACACCAATGTGCGCACATCTCCCCGTTAATCCTGTTGTCGGACCCCTCCCTGGCTCCTCGGCTCCTCGGCACAGCACAGAACCGTGGAAATTACTTGAAGTTGATTCTCGTTGACATCCAGGTAACCCTCTGCGGTGAGTGTCCTAATCTCGCGTGTGTGGTTGGGGGCTGGGGGTTGAATGGTCTGTAAGGTGTGTCCGATAACGAGTCTTGTGCGTAAAAAATAAAAATCCAACACACTGCGCATTTCTTTCGAAAGCGCATGGCCGTGACCAACTGCACAGTTTGCGCAGACGGACCATGCGGTCTACTCTTACCAGTCTCTGCGTTTACACCAAATTCTATATTATTCTTTTTTCCCCTCTTACATGTATCTATATGTCTATGCGAACCTTGGACTTACAATCACCATAGACGCGTTAAATGAATTTAGTGTTTAATCTTGGAAGAGTTTCGTGACGCAGCATTTGCGGTTCATCCACGGACGGTAGAGAAATCTGTCATTCGCCGGATCCTCTGCGAACGGAAAAGGTTTCCAAGGCGGGTCTCGGCCTCGGTCTGCCGGGGACATGAGTCACTGCACAGACGGACCCAAGGGCATTTCTGACATTTTCTTATCCTCCAATCCCAGGGCCCCATTTTCTTTTATATGTGACATCATTACCTGCCTTCTTCCTCTTCCCCCTCTTCTTCAGTCCAAATGACTAAATACAATCCCACATCGTCATGTTTGTTGTTATGTTTCAACTTAACATAGAAAAATTTCCTTTATTGAGCGTTTAGAAGAATGGGATATTTCGAAAATTATATATATTCCGAAATACTGTAAAGTTGCAATATGATTTGGTGAGTGGACAGTGTCAACACCTATTTTGTGCATGTACTTAATGGACAAGAATGAAAATTGAAATTGAATTAACTGTTTTTTTTCTGTTGAACCTCATAGTTTCTTTTTTTTCCAATTTCACTGTTAGTGAGCTTCTGTTTTCTGGAAAGTCAATCCCCATGTATGTGAACCAACACATAGGTGTTCCTCAAATGTTGTCAAAGGTCAAATCTTCCTAATCGGTCATGTGACCATGCTGCTGATGTCACATGTTAAGGTCTTCGCTGCAACAGGAGATTGTCATTTCGACAGTCAGCTGATGTTGAAGGCGGTTGCGGAGACCACACATCGCATCGCTGGTTCAAGATCCAGGCTTCTATTTGCTTCAGCTGAAGTCATCAAGGCTTTTGCCTGGTAAAAGTGACTGGAAATTATATTGGAACATCAAAGATGATGATGGAGAGCTTCTTCTCTTGTATTGCAGCGCTGATTACGATTCCTTCTCCTGTGATTCCTCTCCAATCTTAAGTCACCTTTTAGGTGACTAATGATTGGCAGACCGAGGCTGAGACCCACTTTGGAAAACCTTCTTAAGTCACCTAAAAGGTGACTAAAGATTGGACAACCAAAATAAGCCTTTTTTTTGCATCTTGACTTGGGGTCAAGAAACAAAACTCTGGTTTTCGACCAGGAATCTCACCACATTATTGGACTTTTCTTCATCGAGGTTCTCCATTTTTGACATGGTGACTGTTAGTTGGTTGCCAAGCTGCACAGTGAAACCAAAGCGGTGAGGGCCATCACTAAAGTTCTAAATTCATTTAAAGTATGAGTAACTCACAATCCTCAATCTGTCATGATGACTGTTATTCAAGAGGGAGATGTTTTCTAAACAGCCTCAACCTTAAATGGAGGTTGTTTTAGTGATGCTTGATTGATTAGATGACAATGCCATTCCCTCTCCCCTGATCAGACATGGGGGAGCTTAATAGCCAATATGGAAATGGAGGGAAATTCACTGATAACAAGGCTAAGTAAAACCATCGCCTAGCATTAATCTTGCCTTGCATTTCCACAGCAGTTACTGTCACTGGGTGGATTGAGAGAGGGGGTCACCCCTACGCCCCACTCAGGTTTATATCCATTTTAAGGTGACTTTTCTTCTGGATGTTAGTGGGGGATTTGAGAAAGTGTTCAGCCACAAAAATCGCAATAAAAATATGTTTGGTCATTTATATCAATCTTATCTTATCTTATCTTATCTTATCTTATCTTATCTTATCTTATCTTATCTTATCTTATCTTATCTTATCTTATCTTATTTTATCTTATCTTATCTTATCTTATCTTATCTTATCTTCAATCAATCCAAAGACTACAAAAGAGTGAACCCATCGTATCATGCACTTTACATCTCCGACAACAGATGTGTGCTCTGTTCTTTAGGAAATGGCCAGCTCGCTGCATAAGGTCATGGCTGAGAAGAAGGAGGCCCTCGAGTCAGTGATGGAAATGTTGGAGAAGGGGGCAGAGGTGGTGGCGAACTCTGTGGGCGAGCTCTTCCTCCTCTGCGAGGTGGCAGCTCCGGTTCTGCGGCTGGTCTTAGACAATGTCCAGAGCAGGGAGGTCATCTATGTCAGGGACCAATTTGTGACAGTAAAGAGCAAGCTGGATTTGCTCTCAGCCCAATCCAGTGACATTGACAGAGAGCTGAGGAAGGGCCAGCTGGACTCCCACTACTTCTCCACTGAGGAGAACATCAGGAACCAGTTCCGTAAATATATGGAGATCATAGAGGCAAGGCAGCAGTATCGGGAGGTGAAGACCAAGATATTTCTGGACCATTTCGCAGTAACCGGTGGAGAGAAGAATCTGTTTGTGCTCTATGATGCATTGATGGGGAGGAGCAGCTTTGGCGAGTCAATTTTAGTGGTAGTGGAGAGGTAAATTTATGTGTTCCATTCATTTTAAAGAACATTTCATACCTGGGGTTGAATTACTGTAACTTCCTTAGATTCCATGTTAACTGTTTGATGATTCGGGTCAATTTTATCTCTGTGTTTTTGTGAGATGGACCACAGCCTGCCGGCTGTACATGACTGCTTGATCCTACAGCTTTAGGTGAATTGTGGACTTTGTTCATGTCAATTAGAACATAAAATATCACAAAATGAGTAAAGAGGGCACATTCTCATACGAGTAACTCTCCCGTAATCCATGAATCAAACAGAATCTATTAAGGTGGCGTGAGATTTTAAAGGAATCCAAACAATATACTTCAGTTTATTGAACAGCCACATCCATTTTTTGAAGGTAATACTGATCCCCCCAGTATTTGGAGAAATACTTGACTTATTTTTTTACACTTCATTTTTTATTTTAGGACATAGGAGAGGAGACCTCTGTAATTCTTCCCCAGGTTTATTTTTATTTGAGAGATGCTGGCCTTATATGGGATTAAATGTTTTTTTTGTTTTCAGCTATGTGGTGGGTAACCGGAGATTGCTAGAGGATTTCTGTGTCCGGATGAAGGAACTCCTCTGCTTGGGCTTGATTGCTCTGCTGGGCCAATGTGCTCTAACAGGTGGCCAAGATGAAGAAGAAGAAAAAATTAAACTTTGGAGCTCACACATGCAGGAAATAGAGAACAGGATGAAGTCAAGCATTGAGTCCTGTGTGGCTGCCTTCCCACAGCAAGCAAAAATAGATGCTCAGCACCTGCTCCAGGAAAAGCAGGACGAGAGTCTGCAAGAGACAAGTCAGCGGCTACTTGAGTTCTTGATGAGAAAGTACGATTGGGTAAGCTGGTCGGTGCGTCTCATCAACCACTCAAAGAACATCTACCGAAACTGGCGTGCAGGGGAACATTTTCACCACGTGGCAGGAAAAAACTGGTTCGAGGTTATCCAGGTGAATAACATCAGCTTGGTGGTGTCATATAGCACCAGTCCCCAGCCGGTGCCTCAAGACTGCATCAAGCAGTTGATGGATGGGAATAAAGGAAACACCCCAACCGTGGTAGCGGTTCTGGAGGAAAAGCTACATGGGTTTGTTGTTCACGCCATCAGTCGCCACAAAGAATCAGTAGCTGCATGGAGCTTTCCAGAAGACTGTCACTACTGGGAGAGACACGCCAATGTTGCAGTGTGTGTGCACTCAGAGTAAATCTGTGTGGGGCGAAGGAAGTTGTTTTTCAGAGTTCTGAAAACGTCACACTCGCCCCTTCATGCATCTCATACAGAGGAGTGAGTACTTTATGTCTCTTCACACCTAAGAATATAGAAATTTATCCTAAAACGTAGTCTTACTTTTGTTGTGTATGTCTTTTGCTAAATAATTAAGTCTTAAATGCACCATTACCAGCTCTAAATATTTTGCTTATTTACACCTGTAAAATTGTAGTGTCTCTATGTATCCACTTAAATGTAAGACGGGCGAACTGTTTCCTCACACTAACAGAAAAAGTTGTTTGTGTATGTCTTTTTATCTTTTTTATTTTGTGCCTCAGACGTGTTCTGGAATTGTCTGGTCTCCCGTGAGGAATGGCTTTGACAGGAATGGTTTAGCTGAGGCTGCATCTGCTGTGCTGCGCTTCCACTTTTTCAGTGGCCTACATAACAGAGAGAGAGAGAGCTCAGATGAGACTCCTTCAGGCGTGAAAGAGTGAAAGGTTTGGAATTTGCCAATGGAGACAATGTGCCTCGTGTTACAAAACATCCAGCTCTCCTCCCAAGTTCTGTAAACAAACTCTCCTCAGAGTAAAATTACATGAATTAAAACCAGTTAGGTCACAGGAAAGCCTTAATAATAGCAGCGGTGATTGAGCAGTAACCTATTATTCATCATTTGAATCCAACAAAGCTGCTGTAAATAGACAATATAGCAACTGTAAATAACATTAGTCTAGAAGCAATTTCATTATATTCGGTTTCATGACTTATTGTAACATCAAAATTGCCACATTATTTAATGTCTATTTGATCCAGATGACATAAATAATGGGCATTAATTCATGTCAGAATCAGAATCAGAAAATTCTTTCTTCGAAAGAAATTTGCTTTGTTTTGTGGCTGCTTTGCGGAGAACATATAACATATGATAATAATACACACTAGAAAAAGTAGAAAAAAAATTGTGGTCACCCTTCATGAATTAAGTGTGACTAACATGATTAACAACATCTAAATCCCCCCTATTGACCTTAAATGACATGTCAGCTTCCACCACCTTTGAGGCATTTCACCTTATTTTGTGAATCAATGTAACCTAATTGAAATATTCCCTCTTTTAGAATTCAACAGTTTATTTTTCTATTTGTTACTACACAGTAGTTGCAATAATTATTTTTATGAATGTTATTCCAAGTACTCCTACAAGATTATGATTCTCTGCATCACTACACAGTCTCACCTCTTTCCCCCCTCCAAGATATAAGCTTTCTGTCCTAATAAATGTACACTTTTATAATGAAGGAAGGAGTGAAATCATACAAATAGCTGCAGCACCGCAATAAAATGGGCATTTAAACCCAAACATCATCTTATGTAACTTAATCCACCAACTTGCTCTATAATAATGTCAGTCACACTAATTCAGCATATTTTCTTTGCTGCATGACAGCTAACAACCAACTGGTCGAGAACAAATAGTTAATGCATGTGTAAACAAGCATAATCTAATATACCTGTCTTTTTCTGGTACAAATGTGATTTATGTAGCACTCTAAAAAAGACAATGCACCCTCAGCAACAGGGACTCCAACTAATCTAATTAATATTTACACATAAGTCAGCGTTTCCTGACCGCAGCTCTGGTTTGATAGCCTGTGAATTTCCCCTGATTGAGCTAATACGCAGCAGACCAGCAACAAATTGCTTGGCTCAGCAGGATGGTATCAGTCATTATGGCTGATGTGGGTGCAGAGCGAGTGGAGACTGTCATCATTTCATATCCCATAATCTGGAGGGTCTTTAGCAGGTCTGTTGAAGATCAAACCTGCCAGAATCCAACAAGTGCTTTCTGTGATAAATGGTGCACCGCAGGATGAAGTATGCTGTTGATTAACATTGAGGCTCCTCCGCTGCTGACAATCTGCTTGTTGTGAACCACTAAAAATCATTTCAGCTATAATCTCAGTTTGACAGTTTTATGTTTATAACATAGCAGAACCATATTTTGATTAAAAAGCATTATATAAAATCAATAAAATATGCTATTTCTTCCTTGCATACTGATTTTGCAAGTGGCTGGTTTAATTGTTTCTGACCAGCCAATAGTTTACTCTCCTGCCTAGTTCCTCAGAGAGGAAAATCCCCAGTGATGGTGCTGGTTGTTTTTGAAAATTTATTGCAACCTCCAGATTCCCCAAAGGCTACTCGTTGTTGTTCACCAAGAAATAATTAGGTCCCCTGAAATGTCTTGTTGGGCTTTTCACTAGATATTTACCGCTATTTACTACAGATTGCCGTGCCAAATAATCAACACCAAAATAATTATGATAAGTATAATACTGGTCAAATGTATCTGAAAGTTATTATTTTTTGTATTATTGTAATGAACATAATCATGGTTTGACTCTATCATGGCAGGGCACCACTAAAAGGAGTTGAATCTAAAGAAAACATTCACACTTTCTTGTCAAAGAACGATGTATTATCCTTTTTGTAATATGCACTTATTTAGATTCCTTATATTTACAGTCTTTAACCCTGTCATTTATGTTTGAATATCAATGGCAGTCACTGATAACTTGATTATTTTCACAATGCTTTATGAGATTAAATTCTAAATATATACCTATGTATATATATGTGTGTGTGTGTGTGTTAATGCATGCATGTATACACACACATATATACATGTATACATATATACACACATATATATGTATACACACAAACAGAAAAAGATCCTTACCAACTCACTAAACATGCTTGAAACCTGCTTAATATTTACCTAAATTGTTTCATTTGAAAAGAAAGTGCCTGTGAGACTGAAGCAAAACACAAAACTATGTTACTGGGAAATGGCTGATTAGTTTTTGCTCTCCTAAACAGAACCAGTTTGCTTTTTTAGGAAAAGTTATACAGGCGACTATTACATTGTTATTGTTTGCTTGTCAGAAATAACATTTAGAAATAAAGGAAAATGCTGACAGGTATGTCTGACAGTTTGTACCCACAAACTGGTGCGAAATGCTCCTAAAAATAAACCCTGATCCTCCTGCTCGATAATTCAAGATTCAAGATTCAAAGTGTTCATTTCATGTGTACAATCTGGAAACATGTTTCACTGTACAATGAAATTCTTACTCTGCCATCTTCAGTGCATCCAGTTGGAGATAATAGACCCTCACATCTGTGATAAGACTTGCTTTTATTCTAAATCAAATAAAACTGGCATGAATGCAAGTATCCTTTCTGTGTTTTAATTAAGGGATGTGGATTGAAACTCTCAAGGTTTTCCCTCTTTGAGGACATGGATGGTTGGCTGCACTGTAAGCCAGTGGATTCATTAGTGGTTGTGCGGCCTTCGCCTAGGTAACAACTATTGATCCAAGAAGCTCTTCCCCGCATAAAGGGCTCAGGCTCTAGAAGCACATCAATCCTGACTGTCGCTATGGGAAACAATCTGTTTACTGACAAGATCGGCTGCTCAGGAGCGACTGTCTCCTGTGGCTTAAACGAAGGTGAAAGGAGAGATATTCTGAGGCCAAGACAGTAATCTGATGCGGAAATGGTACCAAATTGTGTTTGCAAACAGAGGGCGCTATTGGCATAGAGATTTACAGGTTTGACTAAATTGAGCCAACAAGAGTCCCAGTGGGCCTGTTTTCACTGTGGTTTAATTTTTTAGCTGCAAAACGGAGAATGAGAACCAAGTGCTGTGTATATGAAAATGTACTCTTAAACAATAAAATCAAGTCACCTCATCCAAACAAAAACTCTCCCTGGCCATGTGCAGTCATTTTCACCTTTGTCATTATTTTGCAGCAGTTGAAAAACTTAAAACTGAATGTGCTATAACATTTACTGAATAATTGTATGTTTTCATAATTTAGTTCAATTGTTACTGAGCTGAAAAAGTCAGAAACAAATCTGGATTGTGCTCAATTTTTGACATTGTGGGAAAGACAAGATGGAGATTGAGTTAGGGATGGGAATTTGAGATCCCCAATCCCTTCTTGAAACTCAACACATACACACATATACTCAGTATAGATAAATACACATACAGAAGTCAAATGAATGTGCATGTTCAGTGCATGAGGTTATTTTATACCACACAAAGACAACAAAGTGATAGAAAACAGACACAGATCTGTTCCATCTGGATGCACAGGAGCAAAAACATCCATAATGTTATTGTCTGATTAAGCAAAGTGAGTTTCCACAATAACAAAAGTCCACACAAAAAAAACGTAAAAAGTTTTTTCAACGAAAAACAACAACAAAAATGAATCAGACCTCTTACGCCCAAGTCAAACCCAAACATAATTCTCCATCTAGCTGAATCTCCTCATCTCAGAGAAGAGATAACAGCCAATATCAATATTTCATTCACAAATGTGGGTCAGTGGATGGAGGCGAGCGTCAGAGTGGCCCTGAAGGGGAGTGTCGATCAATGGTGGGATAGCTCTGCTCATCCCATCCCAGGGTAATGTCATTATCCATCAGGCCAAGAGAACCATCGACCAGCCTGCTGCTCTTCCCCAGGACTAACACAATAAAACACTTGAAAACATTTGTTCTGTGACACACTGGCTGCTCGGATCTGACCATGCTCCAAAATGCTGGTAAAATTTTGGCTGGGAAAGGTAAGTCACTCATTTAGTCAAGTGGTTTAGAGCAGTATGAATATTTAGTAAGCCATGCCATTTTATGAGGGCATTTGGGATTTGGAGCCATAAGTTGGAAGTAGGCTTTTGATTTTATGACATTACTTTGGTAAATGCTACCATTGTACATTAATGGTCAATTTGAGTCAGTGGACCTCCAGCTTGATCGTGTCTGATCAGAACCAGGTAGGAGTATTGATCACCTCTCATCTGTAACAGGTGGATGTGGACCTGCTTGATCTGATGACCGTTCAGGAAAAAAAACAAAAATGTATAAAAGACACATATAACTCCTTTTTTGCTGTTCCATTTGTCTCGCCTTGTTATCTACTTAGGAATTCTTTGTTAGAATATTCCTTTAATCATCCCATAGTGGCAAAATTCCAATTCACACACAGCAGAAAATGTATAGTTAACCAAAAGGTGTATTGTGGTGTTGTCAGAACACTCCCATCACAATTTATAGGTTGATTTCTGTTCAATGGCTTGGGGAAGGAAATGCACTCCTGTTTGACATTACACAGCAGCTGAAACACAAGCAGCTTTTAAAATGGTTGAGCCACATCATAGCCATGACACGCCATAGACGTGGGTGGAGATGAACTGCTACCATACCTCTGCTGACCCAGATTTACTGTAAATATAACACATCAACATGATAATAACATAAATTGACTCCTACATTATTAAGACCACAAGCCAGTCATTTAAAAAATTAGCACTATCGAACAAACTAAAATTCTCAGTTGAACCAAGTCTACAAACAAAAACTATAATTTATAATAGTTTTTTGGTTAATAACAGATTATGTCCAACCTATCAATGCATGTCAAGAAATGAAACTGTTTTTTGAAAACGTATTTATTGAAAAAGCACTTTCTTTCATCAGATTTATAAGGTCTACGAAAACATTTTCAGAACGCTCTTTCTGTATGCTGACATATTTTGGCAGTTTAGCCGACGAACACCCCAAAACAAATATTTTTTTTTGTTTTTGTGAACTATTTTCATGTCTAATATGCAATGTTTGCTCAACATTTTTTTTTTACCAGTTTAATTAAAAACTGAAGAAAAGGTTCTAAATACATTTATTGAAATACATTTATTTCTAGAATTGCCCTTTTTCCCCCCAAAATCTAACATTTATTAATTGGGGAGAAAAATCATTTTTTTTTCCACTTTTGGCGTTCTTTGCCATAAACATCTATCCATCCATCTTCTGACACTGATCCGAAGTCAGGGAGGAGCTGTCGGAGCAGGGAGGCCCGGACTTCCCTCTCCCCAGCCACATGGTATAGCTCTTCTGGGGGGATCCCAAGGCGTTCCCAGGCCAGCCTAGAGACATATTCTCTCCAGCATGTCCTGAGTCTTCCCCGTGGTCTCCTCTCAGATGGACATGCCCAGAATATCTCCCCGGGAGGCTTCCAGGAGGCATCCTGATCAGATGCCCGGGCCGACTCGGATGTCTCTATATGTGGAGGAGTAGTGATTCTACACCTGGGAAAACACTTGGCACTCGAAGTTTTTTCCCCTGGTCCAAGTGTATGGTCTCTGGCACCCCAAAGCAGCTGAACATGCCCTCCACCAGGGCATCTACCACAGTCCCCACCTCCTGATCTGGCAGAGTGTAGGAATCTGGGCATTTAGTGAAGTAATCTATGGCTGAGAGGATGTAGCGGTTACCCCTGGCTGAGCACAGCAAAGTGCCCACTACATTCACTACCACCCTCCCCATTTGGCCTCCCACGGATAACTACTGGAGCGGTGCGTCCCTTCCCGCAGGCCCTTGGGGTCCACCATCTGCCATCTCTCCTCCCCTGTAGCATTCTGTGGTGCAGATGCAGCATGTCAAACATGGACCATGGTCCTTTGGTTGTTGTGGAGCGTGCAGCAAGATCATCCCATGGTGGTCACTGCTGAGCCCCCACCCACAGAGGAATGGGCTGCAGATCCACATCCTGAACCTGTTGTTGTCACCACTCTGCCATGGCAACCGTCTGCAGCTGCTGGCATAGGAGTTCCTTGAGCCATCACCCTCTCCTCCTCCTTCTGTGGCAGCAAGGGCGGGGCTGCTGTAGAGGGGTCCTTGCTGGGGCTAAAGGAGTGATTTCCTGGGGAAAGACACTGGAAATAGGGGTCGTGGAAGGGAGTGGAGAATAGCAGTCTCTATTGCATAAGTCACAGGACGGCCTGGGAGTGGGTCAAGACGAAACCTGGGACACAACCTGATTACTGGTCCAGCTGGAAAGCTCACTGTCTCTCTCAGGAGATCTAGCTGGCGGCCCTGCGACCCACAAAAAGTCCAGACCAGGGACACATTGGTCTTGTACAGCGGCTCCCCAGGCTTGGTGATTCAGCGTTCCACATTCACAGTCAGCACAACCCTACCCATCATGGGAGCCAGCTCACCTTTGGCCGTGTGCAGACGTACCATCGTGATCTCGAGCTGTTTCCCTTCGAGTGCGACGTCTAGCCGCAACATAGTCAGTGTCGACCCTGCATCCACTAGTGCTGAACAAGGCAATCCCTCCACGGTGACTGGAAAATAAAAAGAAGCAACTCCAGGGGCTCATCCCACTTCGACAACCGGAAAAAACAGCATGAATTACCAGAGACAACTGCTTCTGGGTGGGGTGGCATCTGACTCCTCTGGGTGTGATGCTGGGCCCCTCTATGCGGCGGCAGGGAATGAGGGGGTTTGGTCCTTAATGGGGATGCTGTCAGGGTCTGCATATTCCCCTCTATGCGGGCTCTGACTTGAGCTGGGGCACTCTCCAACCAGATGTCCAGGTTGGCCACACACCCAGCAGACCTTGGGCGCCGGGCATCTATTGCACGCCATCTGTAGTGAAAAAGCCCTCATAAGTTCAGTTTACTTCATTAACCCACGCTGGCCTCCCTCTGTGGGTCTCGCCACTGTTGCCCTAACAGCAGCAGAGTTCTAATCCTGACAGCTCATATAGCCTCACCCCACACAATTCTCCCTCTCCACAGCTATGTCCAAGGCTACCTGTATGGTCTGAGGGTGTTGCAACTGCACCTGCCAAATCCCGCAGCAGCTCACCAGACTTCTTGCCCCAATTATTTAGCTCATTACGCAAGAGCTCAGGTTGCTGAGCTTTCCAAACCGCCTGTGTAGGGCCTCCACGAATGCTTCATACCCCTGCCTATCACTGGGGCTCAGCAGCAGAAGACATGACAGCACATCATCTGTGAGACGCAGAGCCAACTCCAGCACTTTCTTCTCCACCGCCCTAACCCTATGCATAGGGCAGTTCAAACTGGACCAGGAAAGCTTTCAAATCTGACTGACTTGAGAGCTTGGGGGTCTTCATGGCCGAGATAACCATGCGTAGTTCGCTATCACCTCTGCTATCATTCTCTGCCTTTTGGTCATTTTATGCCGTCAGGTTGGCCTTGTTAACCAATTTCACTCATCTCTCACCCGGTCCCTGGCTGTGTGTGTAGGTCTCACGAACTCACCAGCCATCTCCTCCAACCCACCAAAAGCACCAACGTCCTCCTCCTCCCACTTTTACATTTCTTCCTTGGCCACCATCCATGACTCATGCCGGCCCACAGACTCACTCTAAAGAACACTGCAAAAACAGTCTGCCAGGACGCTATCTCTTATCCAAAGTCACTTCTGACACCAGTGTGACGTTCCACAAAAGAGGTCTGAACTGAAGCTTTAACTCCAGATGTCTGGGTTTTACTTCAACAGCTTTTTTTTGCACGGCCCTACCAGTCATCGCACTCAACCTAACTCAAACACATAGCTGTGTCTATCTTCCCGCTCGCTGTGCCAGATACCCCCCATACACAGACACACTCTCTCCACCAACCACCAAGCCACAGCATGTTTGACAGTCCAGTGATTGGCGAAGGGCAACAAAATGACAGCCTGTAGCTTTTATCCTGAGGTTGTGTATTAAAGCACAGCCCATTTGACATTGGAGTATTTTTCCATTGGAATGTATATTTCAAGAACTAAGTGGTCCCTTCCCTTAAACTAGTTTTCAGTTGGTCATCTTCACAAAGATTGATCATCTCAAACTCAGCCACAGCCTACTAGCGGGACTTTCAAAGATTCAATTAAAGAACTACGTGTTGCAATCCCTGGCATTTGTATTGCTTCAAATGGGGAGATCTTGGGATATGGTTGCTAGGCAGGGGACCTAAGATGGAACCAGTGTAAGAGGACATGGAGAGCGAATGACAAAGCACAAGCAGGAGAACAAGGAAAGAACCCAGGCTGGAGAGCATGGAGAGAACACGAACAGAGAGTCCTTCGAAGAGAAAATCGAGGCAGAAGAACAGATGGAGAGAAATGGAGAGAAAACAGAGAATCCAAGCAGGAGACCAGCAGAATTGCAAGCAAGAGGACACATAGAGAATAATAAGAGAGTGAATCTAGGAAGGAAAAAAAGGAGACAACTTTGACAACCCTAGCAGGAGAACGTTGAGAATGAAGAGCACACAGGAGAAAATGATGTTTTAATTGCTTTATTAATTTAAAGCACTTTATATGACCATCTTACATCCTTCATATGTTTACAGACATTCATATTCCTTAATTGGATGTGCTCCAAAGTTAGAGCATGGATAACTTTACTTTACATCCTACTTCCGCTGGGTGCACTTTAATCTTCCAGCCTCTGTCCCCTGCCTCAGCTGCTGATTTGGAATACCACAGCTTATTATGTTCATAGGCTTCCTCAATGCCGTCCCCCCATGGCACCATCAGCTCAATGATATAAACAGGTTGGTGGAATTTAGACCAAAGGATTAGGTCTGGTTGCAGTGTGGTTGTTGCGATCTCTGGGAGGAATGTGAGCCTCTGGTTCAAGTCAATCTTTATCTGCTAGTCTCTGGCTACTTTAAGAGAGCCCAGATCCAGGGAAGAAAGGCTAGTTCTCCTCTTGTCACCCTTCGGGACAAATGCTGTTAGGTGCCGGCACACATCCTGGTTGGTGAGTGGTTGAGCATTGATGGCTACCCTCTTACCCTCTTTGAGCCCGGCATGGGAGCACTTGGTTGTGTCTCCATGTGTACCTGCCTTGAGTGAGGCAGGTCCTGCAGCCTGCATGAGTGCTACAGGGCCTGTACACAGGAGGAAAGCCACAGCAGTCATTTTGTGGGAGAGGGCAGCATATCATACGTGGCACAGATGATGAAACTCAGCCTGTTGGCTTCCATGCTTAAGATTTTGCGCCATTGGAGTATCCTCTTTTCAACACCCTCCCACTTCATCCAGCGGCCCTTTTTGGCCTGCCATATCACCCTTCTTCTGGCTACTTCCTCCTGTTGATGCATCTCCTCTACCAAAATGGTTTGACGTTCAGTTATTGATGCCTGCTGCCAGAGCGGTGTTACCTTTTCCAAAGTTAGAACCTCCTCTGCTTGATGGACTTGGCCCACTATGTCCAGATAGAGGAGCACAGATTTGGCCTGTGTCACAGCTGTGGCTGGGGTCCACTTCCTCCCTGTTGCTAAGGTCGGACCCTCTCACTACGGGACATTGCCGCATTTGAACACCTCCGGTAGACTCGGAATGAGCAGTGACTGTATTGCTATACAGTGACTATTCCGTCACTGTGTAGTCCAACACTGCTGAGGCATTTTAGGAGTCCAAGCCACTTCCTAACATGAGTGTTCATTAGCCTCTCCAGTTGACTGGCATATTTGAGCAAGATCTCATACACAGTCAACGGCCACAACAGTCGAGGAAACAGCCAAAACTGGAGGCACCAGAGCATCAATTTTTCTTGGATAGCAGCCTTGTTAATCTGCCTGAGACCATTCGTCGAGTCCAGTTGTTCCAGCTGCGAGGTGTCATTGAGATTCCTGTTATACCACCGTCCAAGACTCTTGATGGGCTTCTCCTGAATTGTTGGTATTGTTTCATTGCTGGAACGGCTCAAAAAAAAGTTTTCTTATTTAGACATGGGGAGATTTGCTTGGTTTTAACTCCAATCTTGCCCACTGGGTTTTTTTTCCTGGGGTTTCTTCAGCAAACATCTCTTGCATGGGTTTGTTGTTGTCATGATAGACATTACAACCATATAAGCTCTAATGGGAAAAAGATGGAGGCCACTCTTGGTTCTCTTGCCTCCCACTTCTCACCGAGATGCCTATATGATTGTAACGGTTGTTGATGAACTGCACATGTTCTGTACCTTTGCGGCTGCGGGGTGGCCCTTGTGTGGGTGCTTGTGTGCATGTGAGCATGCACCTGCTCTTTGCAGGATGGTTTCCCACTCTCGCTCTTCCATCTTTCTTTCTGCTGGCAGCCGCTGGCTGGACTCATAGTTGGAGGTTGCTGTTGGCTGTGGCTGTCCACGCTCTGGAGTGGAGCATGTCGTTGGCTGTGGCTGGCTGAATTCTGGGCTAGACTGTGTTGTAAGCTGTTGATGGCTGGGGCCTACGCTAGTGGCTGATACTGCATGTTGCTGACTGGGCTCTGGACTGGGTACTGTGGCTGGCTGTTGTTGGCTGGGCTCCAGGCTGGATACTGCAGGAGGGTCTATATGATGCTGAGCTTCATTCGGGGAGCTGATATCTTGAGGAATGTGGGAGTTCTCCTGCCTCTGGACTTCAGTCGACTGATTCAGCCTGCTTTGTAAGATGTATATGTCAATGCAAGGCCCCCTCCTGAGCTCGCTGAGGCATTTCTTCCTGCCTTGATGGATTTTAAGGCCCGTTGCAGTAGCTTTGACTAGCCACAGATGCAGGTCTGCAGCTTTTGTCCTGCCAGCATTGAAGGTCCATCAGATGTGATGCTGGTTTTCCTGCTCATTATTCCATATGTTGGATATCTGATACTGTTCATTTTCGTTCGTCGTTTTCAGGAGACAAGACTTGAGCATGCCTGTTGGATATCTGATACTCTTTATTTTTGTTTGTCGTTTTCAGGAGACAAGACTTGAGCATGCCTCAATGTGCTGTCCTTATCGTTTGCCTTTATGTTTGAATATTGAGTGTACTCCATGGTTTGAACCTTCCTGCTTGACATTACAATTTTTCCTGCCTCGTGGGACATGATGGCATTCTCTGAGCATCTGTAATTTTCTTTAATATTTGAAACAATATTTTGGCTGTGTAGAGAACAGCTCTTACAGTTCAACCATGAGAAAAGCTGAACTGTGGTTGTAATATAGGTAATCATGTCTTAATTTTCAGGAGAACTATCAACATAAAATGTTATGCGTCCTAAAATAATATGCCCACTTGACCTTATTTACACGTCATGTTAAAAATCTTTTTAACATGACTTTTTTCCCTCAAGCGTCTGTTTATTCCTTTGCAGACTAGTCCCACGCTGTAAACACATGGTCCCTCTATGCATGGAATTTCATGAATTATAAAAAAAAGATGCGTCTTTCTCTTTCTGGACTTTAATTTAATTGACAGAATCTCCATGACAGAAGCTTGTCTCATGCCTTTTGTTTCATCGTGACCTGTCACTGATTTGAAACAACATAGCATCTGAAGCAAAATGCTGCTTGTGCAAAATGGAGAAGCACTGCATGTTGACATCTAGGTGTAGGAAGCCATTACTTTATGAAATGAGTTAATATTTTATTCTAACAGCAGCTAAATGTGAGGGGAATGTCTTGGGAGTCAATTTTTCAATAAGCTTTTAAATGGAAATGATCCAAGCATCCCTTCCATCTTTAGAGCCTCATGGGTTCACTCTTGTTTTCCAACAATCCTTTACTGGTGCTACTCCTGCCTGCCCCTCTTCTCCCTCCGTCGCACTATGATACTTGCTGAAATCCCAGTGCATAACAACGAACCAGCTTTGTCAAGCTTTTCCAGTGAGGACATTCCTCATGCGCATCCGGTTCTTTAACCTAAACCGAGTTCGATAATATTCTTTAACTGAATCTTTGTCTCAGAGTTTTTAAGCTCAAAGAAAGTAAAAACTGTCTCAAATGTCCCTTGCAAAAAATTATAGTCCTCATAATGATAGAGGTATGAGTAAAAACACACAGCTAGAGTCTCAATTCCAAGACTGCTCCAGATGACCCCTATCGTCATCAGTGAAACATTCCAAATTAATAAAGTTCACCTTCACCTTTTTCACTACTCTGTTTCTCTTTCTCATCATCTGTTTGCAGCACACCCTAGGCCCTCATTCACCTATATTTATTGATATGAAGTTAAATACTCTAAAAAAACATCATGCTATACTTAGTTTAAAGTCCCAGCTGAATGCTGGCATACTAAAAGACAGTTTCCCTGTTGAGTGAAAAGCCTCAGTGTTAAAATATTACCATATTTGTTTGCTTCATCATTAAGGGGTGACTAGGTTGGGGGTGGACGTTATCCCACCTTCTCCCCAGAGATTGGGGGGTTGGGATAAAAGCGTGAGAAAGAGGAAATGACAAAGCAGAACCAGGAAATGCAGAGTATCAGTGGGCCAATCTCTCATATCAAAATCTCACAGGAATGTCAACAAATACAGACAAGAAGCAGGGACAGAATTAAGGAGTATTAGGGCAAGAGCAAAAAAAAAGCATGGCCTTCCAAAAGTCTCAAAGGGCTCAAAATGTTTCTGTGCAGTGACCTCGGTTTATACATGGATGCAGGTATGTATGTATGTATGTATGTATGTATGTATGGATGGATGTATGTATGGATGGATGTATGTATGTATGCATCTACTCATAAGTAGTAAGTATTGTGTTGCTTTTCCGATTTATTTTTCTTTATAAGTCATGTTTTTTCAAAGAAAATAATGGAGTATTTACTCTGAATAAAGACACCACAGCTCGTGGGACATTTCTATTAAAATGAGGCAGAGACAGGACAACAAAAAGGCACAGAGCTGAAAGTACTTCCATCTCTGCTTGGCTTAAAACTGCTACTCATAAGTAGTTTAATCAAACGCTTTCTAGATTACCTTAAAAAGGGCAACAAATGTATTTATCAACATTACACTTTGATTATATTTACTGCTGGACAAAGAAGGGTGAAAAAAAAATCAACATATTGAGAGGCCTCTTTTCAATAGCAACATCTGGATCTTTATAATTAGAAATTGACTTATCAGATTTTAGATAACATTATGGTAATTTTACAGTATGTTTATATGTACAGTCATATACAATCAATGAAAATTTGTATTGCAATGTTAGAGAAAATGGTCAAAAACTGATCTTCATGAAATATAGCTAATGGAAATAAATTCTACTGTCTAACAAAACTTTTGTGAGGACATTTCTGTGGTATCATTCCATCTAAATGGCTATGAGACAAGAAGGTTATGTGTCACTGATGTACACAGTGTCCATCTAATAATTTTATCCAAATGATAACTGTTTTCAGTCCGCATTTGGTCCTCATTACACTGTAATGAGGGAGATGCAGTTCATCGCAGCTCAGCATTTTCTGTCTAAGGACATATTTTGTGTTTATAACCCTGTGGCTCAATCCAACAACCCCATATCCTTTATCTAAGGTAAGCACATCCTATGTACCAACTCAACAAGGAACCGGTCAGGCCTGCCCATATTTGCCCATTTTATATCTCCTTCGGAGTGGGCTAAATCCAGCAATACAGGTTACCAAATCCTCTCCCACTAGTAAGCATTTATGAGGCAATCTGTCAGGCTCAATAATTCCTTCTTCTTCTTCCTCTTTTTATTCTTACAGTTTTTGTTGTTGTTGCTGTTAATAACATTATAATTACTGTGACAATTTTAGGTTACATATTTTCTCTTTTTGTACCCATTAACATGCAATGTTGGTGAATGGGTAGGATATCTTTTTTGTAATTGTTTTCTGTTTTTTGTTGTGTTTTGTTTTTTAACTGATGCCAAAGGTCATTTTCAAGAATTACTCATCTAATACATGGTATCTATGATCTTCATATTTCTGTTTTATATTCAATGTATTATCATTAATAGAACATTTTACACTAGTAAAATCAGAAAAAAAAAAAAAAAAGAGACAAAAAATAGTTTTCACACTTGTTTTCTGTTCTTTTTTGTACATATTAGTGTATGTATTAAAAGTTAATTCATTTTCACCTGATAATATCAAAAATTGAATGTTTTTTACAAGATTGGGAATGAAAATGTAGTTGCAACTGCAGGGCCTATATGTATGTATGTATCTATGTATCTATATGCACACTCACACACATGCACCCACAGGGGTCCTGAAACTGCTGCCTTTGGGTCCATAGCTCCCTCATAGAGAGCAGTGGGCAAGCAAACAAACAGTACAAAGCAGCTTAGAGGTCGAAAGAGCACCAAGTAAGATCATTAGCAATTCAAAGTTCTAATAACTGTATTGATTTCTGTTAACATTAACATTTAACCCATTTTCCCCCAAGGTTTCATGAAAGCATTTTTTTTTTGTGGCAACCTTCAGTAACATCTCTGAATTGTGTCTCTGCACACAGTACAAAATGCCTTTTTAATAGAAACAATTAATCAGTCCAAAGGATGTGTGTCTGTCAATTTCCATTCCCAGCCATAAAAAAACTTGAAACATAAAACAGTATGACACTTTTCTCATGTTTACTTTAGTCTCAAGATTGGCTTCAGATTGACTTTGTATTTTTTTGTGCCTAGCTTTTGCTACCACTGTAACAGGGGCCAAATAAGTGTCTAATTCAAGAACAACAAGTCAAACCATAATGAATGAGATACATTATGTGGATAACTCAAAATGAAATGCCCTATTATGAGGACACAAGTAATCAAGAGATTCAATTGTATTTACAGACCTGTTTGGAGACTGTCAGTACATCAGGAGTTTAATAGTGTGATTAAACAAAATGCTGCAAAGCATAATAAGATCTCATTTCACATGGAGGTTAAAGGTACTTCGAGTGAGTCCTTCAAAGCTGGACTCTGGGGTGAAATTGCCTGAAATCAATAAACCACTTTCTCTCAGTTGCTGAGCTCTTTATCTCGGTCTTTATCCTCAAATCCAGCCTGTGTTTGAATTGATCGAGGTTAGTGACGGATGGTGTCGCATCAAGTTGGACCACCAGCTTTCCTCCACTGAACAGACAGATCCCAGTTGTGTGACCCCAACTGGTCAAAGTTAATCATTATTGTGGAACAGAAAGAACTGAATACAACAGTTCAATAAAAGCTTTTGGAAGAGGGAGAGATTAGAGGTGGCACTGCAAATAATGCTAGTTTTTGGATGAGCCTCATTCCAGTGAAAAAGAAAGCATTCAAAAAAATATGTTGGAAAGTGTTCTTTACCAGGGCCATTTCTAATTTTGTGAATGGCCTATCAAAGATGTTGTTTGGGAGTACCTAGTTTGCCAAAGTATAATGGAGAAATGCCTGACCCTTTAGATGATCCACAAAGATGCCATAATTTATAAAGCCAACTTTATTTTATTGTGCAATCAATGTACCATCAATAAAAACAAAACAAACAAATAAACAAACACACAAAGAAGCAATTACGAGTAATGCTATTATTAAAGTTAGAAAGGAACTTTACACATAACACACAGACCGCGAAAGAAGCATTTTATATTGGTTATTGTATACATTGCAAATGATAAACAGAAATCAGTGTAGACAGTTGCCTAGAATTATAATACAATAAACCAGCAATAATTTCAAAGTGCAACAATCAACACAAACCAATGCTAAAAATTCAATATATAGTTTTAAAGGACGCAAAACTACAAAACATAACAACACTACTTAGTGACCATTAAGTTTATCATCATGGCCTTGTCCATTATCCTCCTTAAAATGTCGACTTCACAACTTTTTGTGAGCAAAGTCATCAATTATTTACTCTCAGAATAAGGCATCACAAAGCATCTTTTACATTACACTTACTTTAGTTCTTGATATTAAGGTTTTCTTAAAAACAAAAGCACATCAAAATCTTAAACCAGCAGTTGGAATGGAGGCAGGATTGTTCAAATTATCACAGTGTATTGTAACAATGAATATTTTAACATAAGTGGCAACTAACTCAGTTGAGGTAGCAATAATCCACTGACACACTATTTAAAGATGAATAATTATTCTCAAATAATCAATTTTAATCAATTAAACAACACTGAAAGAGCTTTCCACTGACATATGGTGACTTATTGTGATCTTGCAGTATATATATGTACAGTCATATATGATCAATGAAAATTTGTATTGCAGTGTTAGAGAAAATGGTCCAAAAATGATCATTATGAAATGTAGCTAATCGAAAGAATTTTACTGTCTAACAACACTTTTGTGAGGACATTTCTGTGGTATCATTCCATCTAAATGGCTATTAGACAAGAAGGTTATGTGTCACTGATGGACACAGTGTCCATCTAATAATTTCATCCAAATGATAACTGTTTTCAGTCCGCATTTGGTCCAGCCATTATACTGTAATGAGGGAGACGCAGTTCATCGCGGCTCAGCATTTTCTGTCTAAGGACATATTTTGTGTTGATAACCTTGTGGCTCAATCCAACAACCACACATCCTTTATCCAAGGTAAGCACATCCTATGTACCAACTCAACAAGGAACTGGTCAGCCCTGCCCATATTTGCCCATTTTATATGCCCATAGGAGTGGGCTAAATTCAGCAAGACACGTTACCAAACCCTCTCCCACTAGTTAGTATTTATGAAGCAATCTGCCAGGCTCGATAATGCCTTCTTCTTCTTCCTCTTCTTATTCTTATTGTTTTTGTTGTTCTTTAAAAATCATGTTTTTTCAAAGAAAATAATGGAGCTACTGTCCACCAAGTAAATTGTTGAGGGTAAATGGAATGTTCAGATAATTCCCTCATTTGTACTGCATCATACAAACATATATACCTTGAAAAGGGCAACAAAATCAATAGCACACTTCAAATTCAATGCCAAAAATAGACATGTTTAAGTGTTAAACAACACTGACAGATTTAGAACTTTTCATACAGTTGGTGCACAAGAGTGGGCGTACCTTTTGCTTCCTAAGATATCTCTCTTGGATGGCAGTTATCAGATCCATTGTTGACCAACCAAATGTCCTGTTCAGTGTGACCTGGAAACAGCTGGACAATGAGAAGGGTAAAGAGACAGTATTTACTCTGAATAACGACACCACAACTCGTTGGGCATTTCTATTAAAATGAGGCAGAGACAGGACAACAAAAAGGCACAGAGCTGAAAGTACTTCCATCTCTGCTTGGCTTAAAACTGCTACTCATAAGTAGTTTAATCAAACACTTTCCATCCCTAGATTACCTTGAAAAGGGCAACAAATGTATTTATCAACATTACACTTTGATTATATTTACTGCTGGACAAAGAAGGGTGAAAAAAAAATCAACATATTGAGAGGACTCTTTTCAATAGCAACATCTGGATCTTTATAATTGGAAATTGACTGATCAGATTTTAGATAACATTATGGTAATTTTACAGTATGTTTATATGTACAGTCATATACAATCAATGAAAATTTGTATTGCAATGTTAGAGAAAATGGTCAAAAACTGATCTTCATGAAATATAGCTAATGGAAATAAATTCTACTGTCTAACAAAACTTTTGTGAGGACATTTCTGTGGTATCATTCCATCTAAATGGCTATGAGACAAGAAGGTTATGTGTCACTGATGTACACAGTGTCCATCTAATAATTTTATCCAAATGATAACTGTTTTCAGTCCGCATTTGGTCCTCATTACACTGTAATGAGGGAGATGCAGTTCATCGCAGCTCAGCATTTTCTGTCTAAGGACATATTTTGTGTTTATAACCCTGTGGCTCAATCCAACAACCCCATATCCTTTATCTAAGGTAAGCACATCCTATGTACCAACTCAACAAGGAACCGGTCAGGCCTGCCCATATTTGTCCATTTTATATGTACATAGGAGTGGGCTAAATTCAGCAAGACAGGTTACCAAATCCTCTCCCACTAGTTAGTATTTATGAAGCAATCTGCCAGGCTCGATAATGCCTTCTTCTTCTTCCTCTTCTTATTCTTATTGTTTTTGTTGT
>CAAKHD010000653.1:13023-23806 GCA_901007705.1 Fistularia tabacaria
ACCTTATAAGCAGAGTACTTTGTGTGGTGTGTGTATGTGTGTGTGTGTGTGTGTGTGTGTGTGTGTGTGTGTGTGTGTGTTTTGATTGCCTTGGCGGGGAATCCCCTCTGCACACATGAGCGACGGCCAGAATCCATCTCTTCGAAGACAAAGCCCGTCCAGAGCGGCAGAATGTCTTCGTGCACTTTAATTTCCCTTTTGGCAAAGTTCGAACACACGCACGCACGCACGCACGCACGCACGCACGCACGCACGCACGCACGCACCAATGGCAGGGCGATTGGCTCTTCTCACAGATGTCAAACAAAACTGATCAACAGATCAATAACATCTTTGGGAACAAAATAGAACATAATGACTATAACTTTTGAAGAAATTATGAAAACGTGTGGCAGACAGAGCTGATTGGCTTGCAGCTCCTGTCATGTGACCTCATATTTATATCACTTTCTCACTTCCAGCCCCGCGTGGGCAGAAAACTATCACGCCAATAATAGGCCTGCGACTTCACAAAACTGAGAGGAAGAAAAAAAAAATTCAGAGAAATCCCTGGTGACCGTCGCTATAGAAACCAGCGGGTCCCCACGATGGCGATAAAAAAAAGAAAAAACAGTGAGTTCACAGGCATGGGGGGAAGAGTGGCGAAGGGTTAGCCTGCGGGCCGGCCGCCCCGAGGGGCCCGCGCCACTCAAGAGCAGGACCACCATTCATGGAGGGGAAGTGTGTGTGCGTGCACGTGTGTGCGCCAGCCGAGATATGCCGAAGGACCAGCGGGAAGCGCGGACCCTTATCGCCATGCACTTCTGTGCTTTCGAGCACTAAACCGTGTTGACACCTGGCCAGCACAATGGCTGCCATGACACCCTGTTTGTGTGTGTGTGTGTGTGTGTGTGTGTGTGTGTGTGTGTACGTGCAGCAGATGGAGGTCTGCAAGTTTTGACGATTAAAGGCTTCAACAATTGCGTCCTATGAAGATTGTTTGTTTTCAGTTGACAGTTTCCTGTCATTTCTGAACATTCATCCACTTGGATGATGATGAGGGGAACTGCTGCGGTTTTCGCCACAGTGCCCCCTGGTGTTCCGGGGGTGGAAGTGCGGCCACTATGCAGCTGAAAGAATGGGGTACGGAGCAGGAGGAGAAAGAAAGAGGGAGGGAGAGAGCGATTACAGAGTCAGGAGTGACATAAGAGCTGGAGGAGGGAGGCGGTGATGGAGGGATGCAGGGGACGAGAGGAAAGGGTGGAGGGAATGGAGGAAAAAAAAATGGGCCTGATCAATAGCAATTCTCCATCTCTCCTGTGAGTGCAGCCTCTTTGCTCATTTCTCCTTCCACTCCGCTGTTTCCTCCTCCTCTTCATCTCTCCCAGCAATTGTTCTCTGACGCCCATTTTTCTCTTTCCCTCAGCCCTCATTTTCATTCCTCTTTCCCTTTCTATCTCTCCGCCCGGCGCCCTCTCATTTTCTCCCTCCTCAGCCTTTTCTCCATCCCTCTCATCCACCTACTCACTCCTCTTACTCGCAGAGTCGCACTCTGCGGCCACCGGTTTATCGTCAGCCGCGCAAAAGCCACCCAGCATTTACACAAAAAGTAGGAAAGAAAGATAGAGACGGAGAGAAATCCAGGGAGAGGAGGAGAGACGGCTTTATCTCTCTACAGTTGTAACAATTCACTGCATGTACAATATATCGCCATCGGATTGTCGTTGTTGAGACAAAACATCAAGATGTGGATTATCGGAACAAAACGTGACCGTCTACTTCATAATGTCTATTATTCCTATGATTTTTCTATATTGTTATTAGCAGCAGGTGTCGTTCTCATCTTTGTGTTCTTGTGTGTCCGGATTGTGTATTGTGGTCTTGCATCTGTGTGGTGTGTTGCTGTGTATAGAGACGTGTCAGTTTTGCGTACTGTTGTTGTGTGTACAATGTGACAGCTATTTGTATTGATGCTCCTGTGTCGTGTTGTGTGTGTAAGTGTGTGTCAGTAATGTGTCTTGTAGCTGCGTGTGTTGTGTGTGTCCGTGTTGTGTCGTGTTGTTATTCTGTGCTGTGCGTGTTAGTGTGTGTCAATGTGTATGTGTATGGAAGTAATGTGGGATGTTATGTGTGTAAGTATTGTGTTGTGTGTGTGTTGTGTGTGTGTAGGTGTGTGTCAGTATTGTGCATAGCCATTGTGTGGGTGTGAGTCAGTATTGTTTATTGTTATTCTTTGTTGTGCGTGCTGGTGTGTGTCAGTGTGTGTCAGTATTCTTTAAAATTATTGTGTGTTGTGTGTGTCAGTATTGTTGTAGTGTACCGCAGTGTGTGTCCGTATTATGTGTTACTGTTGTGTATTGTGTGTGTGTTGTGTGTGTCAATATTATGTAATATAGTTGAGTGTGTCAGAATTGTGTAGTGTTGCTGTGTGCTGCGTGTGTAAATGATGTGGGTTGTTGTGGTATCAGCATTGTTGTTGTGTGTGTAGGTGTGTGTATTGTTGTGTTTTGTGTGTCACCATTGTGTATTGTGTATTGTTGTGTGTCAGTACTGTCGTGTGTGTGTCTGTTTGTGGAGTATTTTCCTGGACCGCCTTCCTGCAGCTCAGTGACAGGACCTACTGGAGCCCGGACCTGGTCCTGGCTGGTGGCTCCTCAGGAGAGGTCCAAGAGGTCCATGACCTTCATCTTGCGGGGTCTTCGCTGCAGTTACACCCCGAAGCAGCAGGGGACTCTGTGACATCTCTGTGTGAGATGTTCTTCACTTTCTTCACAGAGGAGGAGCGGACCGTTTGGGAGTACAAGCCATCAATATGGATGGAGCTCATGAAAACCTCCTCCAGAACATCTGGAATCAACGGGACCGTTGCGAGCATGCCTTTTTGGAGATGACCTCAGAGGTCCAAGTCCACTTGATGGAGTGAGGATAACCGGCCGTCCTGACAGCCGGCCAACGGGCGCCATCCCAGCCAGCAGGGGGCAGCGGTTAATGAGCAGAGGGTTGTCACAGTGACAGCTCACGCTCATCCATCCAGGCCTGCTTAGTAAGGGCCTACTTGGCAAAAACCTTTGGTCCACACACACACACACACACACACACTCACACTCACACTCACACACACACTCACACACTCACACACTCACACACTCACACACACACACACACACACACACACACACACACACACACACACACACTCACACTCACACACACACTCACACACACACACACACACACACTCACACGCGCTACATGGCTCTGCCGCCACCGGCGACTCAAAGCGTCCTTGAAAAAGTCATTTTCAGCCAAAACCACTGTTGACGAGCAGCTTTGACAGCGACGCGAGCACAGATGCGGAGTGTAATTCCACAGGTATGCATGCAGTGCTCATTGTTCTCCTGTAATAAAAGTTTGTTATTCTCTAATTAAGTCCCATTAGTCCCATTATTCAGGGCACCTTAAATTAAATTGAATCAATTAAACATTGATAATCCAAGTTCCTATAGAAAACAGAAACGCAAAAAGCTGAGACACTAACCCAGACAGGACACAAGGTTTGTTAGCCGCGCACGCTACGACTAGCACTCTGCTAACGTCGAAGACACAACTCAAACCTTAAACATTTCTCGAAGCCCACCCATAATCCAAGATAAGCTAAGATAATCTCTCGCCTGGACTTTGGAAACCAAACGTCTCGATTCTTCAGGCCCGATGACAGGAGCCATATCTGTACTCCCGTTGTTTGGGAGCCAGCTCCTCCAGGCCAGTAAGTCCTTCTGCTCCACCATCAAAATTCAATATGGCAATATCTTGATCTGACCTTCTGACCTCCAGGTTCCAGGACTGACAACAGAAGAAGATGCACCAAACTCTTTGGAGTGCAGATTAGATTCCCCGTCTACTGAGATCATCAAAGTGAGACTTACTTCTGACAAGACGCCGAGAGTTATTGATAAAATAAGGCGCTCAGCAGACAGATCCATCAAGTGGTTCCTGTGGAAACCAGAAAACCAGAACGTGTGTTTGTGAGTGTGTGTTCACACTGTCCTCCTTGGAGGAAACCTGGTGAATCTCAGGGAAAAAAAACCCTCGGGGGCTTAATATCTTATTGATGTTGCCGAGGAGGTGTCTTTCAGAGGAGTACTGAAAGTTCTGGGAGGTTCTGCGAAGCGGGCACTAACGTTCCTGCACCGAACCCCCAGAGGCAAAAAAAATAAATCCCACCCTGGTCTTCAGCCAAGGAATGACAAGAACATGGAAATTACAGAGAAGCTGCTCGGTGAAGGCCAAGCTGACCTCCGATGGGTGTTTTGAAGGAGACGTGCTTCGGACAGAGGAGGAGGAAGAGGCACCGACCTGAGGCGTTCTTCAGGTTTCCGTTGGAGTCCACGGTGGTGTACATGACGTAGGGGCCGGGCTGGTTCACGCCGAACGGCTGCAGACATTCAAAAAAAAAACAGATAGTCAACAGGACGTCATTTTGCTTGATGGGAAAAAAATTGGATAAAATAATAGAGGAAGAGAAGCGAGGGAGGGAACAGAAAAAAGGAACTGGAATATAAGTAGCAGGCTAATTCTAGTTTATCACTAGTTTATTACTGAAAATAAAAACATCCAGCCATTATTATTGTTGCAGATCATGCTGAGGTTCTTCCTCACTTCCTGTTCCTCTGCAGACTAGACTTCTTGCTCATTGCCGGTTTGCAGAGGATGATAAACTGTGTGTCTGTGGTGTGTGTGTGTGTGTGTGTGTGGGTGTGTGTGTGTGTGTGTGCGTGTGTGTGTGTGTGTGTGTGTCTGTGTGTCTGTGGGGTGTGTGTGTGCGTGTGTGTGTGTGTGCATGTGCAGAGATACACAGCCGCCAAACCAAGGGATTTCTCACCTTGACGTCTCCTGGGCAGTCAGTGGAGCAAAGGCCGCTGAGCACTGCGGAGGAAACACAGGTCCCGGATCAGCTGATTGATCACTGCGGTTTTATTAGCATATCAACGTTAGCTAGGAGCCGCTGCTTCCCAGCTAGAAGGTTGGATGATAAATGAAGACGCGTGAGTGACGGAGTGAACGCACAAAAAAAGGTCCAACGGAAGACAAAGCATCTCATTTAAATGGCGGCTTTTAAAATGGGATCAAATTAAAACTTGGCTATCTGATGGCAACATTTAATCGACTCCGTCCCAATCAAACCCCATCCGTTTGGCCTTGGGTACCACGTCTATTATCGCTTTATTACAGCGTACCTGCCGCGTTCAGGGTTTGCCCTGTGTTAATGACTAATGGAAGAGATTATGCACAACTCCACCCGCAGCAATGTTCAACTCCCCGCCATCCAGCGAGGGGGGGCAGGAAACCATGGCAACGGACCACCCCTGGAAGCTCATGTTGACAACCCCAGGAATTTCCTGGGGAGAAAGACCAGGGGACACTTTCTCCCCCTGCCTCGGATGTTTGATGTTCCACCGACCGATAAATCACTGGACACACACAAACACACACACAGACACACAGACACACACACACAAACACAGAGACACACAGACACACACACACACACTCTCGCCCGCTGCATAAAAAGTGTGTGTTCGGAATCGCAAAGACACAAAGAGACAGACAGACAAGCAGGATGAACATGGAAGTCCTTCACAAGTCAGTGGGCAAGCCGTCGCTCCGGGAGGTGTGTGTGTGTGTGTGTGTGTGTGTGTGTGTGTGTGTGTGTGTGTGTGTGTGTGCGTGTGCGTGTGCGTGTGCGTGTGCGTGTGCGTGTGCGTGTGCGCTGCCGAGACTGACACCAGTTATCAGAGAGCAGCCGGGAACCCGTGTTCCTTCGGCGGGCCGCCTTCTGCTCGACACACTTCGCTCCCGACTTGATGCGTAACAAGCGCATAACCGCTGCTCCAGCGCGCTGAACGACATCCCTGAAATAGCTCTTTGACTTCCTGCTGGGAACGCCGCTCCGTCTCTTGCCGGTTCCCGCGCGTCGCACGCAGCACGGCCTATTTTCTCCTGGAATATGATGACGGATGGCGGCTCCTGCAGACGACTTAGCTCATCACGAGGAGGATGGAGTTCAGCGTGCGTGATTCTATTATTGGACTGGAGTGCGTAATATTAATGGTGGCGGTGTGCACGCAGGACGGGCCGCCGCAGCCACCCAGAGTGGCGGCGAGTGCAGGGAACAGGAAATGGAGCAAATCAGTCTTCATCTTCCGCGGTAATTGTAAATGTCGCGGCCTTGTTTTTACACGAGGAAGAACCAGCTGCACTTGCGGGCCTCCTGAGGAGTTGGCGGCGCCCCCTGCTGGCGGGGGCGGTGTAGACATGATGCCCAGCGAGCAAGCTGGAGCCAATCAGGGCTGACTCTGGGGGCGAGGGGCGGGGCGGAACCCGGACGCGTCCAGTGACCCACATTTACTCTGTTACATTTTCCCTGCATGGCTTCAGGTGGTGAGCACGAGGAACACACACACACACACACACACACACACACACACACACACACAGATACATCCCCCCGCACACACACTGTGGCTGTTTGTGAGGGGAAGTGACAGCCCGGCAGGTTCCGGTTAGCCGACTCTCCTCTCAGTCGGCTTCAATCCCAAACCTTCCTGCTAAGTCGGGTCTTTGAAACCCACTCACTTATCTTCACCTGCCACTCTGCCCATGTGTGTGTGCGTGTGTGTGTGTGTGTGCGTAGTCACAAACAGCAGCGCAAGCGGTCGGATCAAAACGACGGGAGTGAAAAACACACAAACAAGAGAGAGTAACTGGAAAAATACTTCAATAAAAAAAAAAACACAGATCAACAAATCGCCCTAAATAAGCAAGAAAATTCAATGACATGAAAACTTGCAATTAAATTGTGTCAATATTTTTAAACAAATCCAGAAACAGAATCAAATCTGAGGAACAAAAAAATCACAGCGGGCTTCAGGGTGTGTGTGTGTCACTGCAGTTCACTTCCTGGAACACACATTTGTTTTAATAGCACGAAGATTTTTTTTATCTAATCCAAGTTTACTTCAATGTATCTTATTCTACTTTCTTTTGTTTTGTACTGACATATTTTTTATTACATTTTGTTTCCAATTCCTTTATTCTCAGAAGTGTCCTTGCCAAACACACACATACGTCAGGAAACACACTCCTGCACAGCTAAATAGTGTGTGTGTGTCCACTATAAACACACACAAGTACATTAAAAAAAATGCTGCTCGGAAAAAATAAAAAATTCATAAAAGAACTAAAAAAAAAAATTCTGGAAAGGGAAACCAAAAGAAAACTGCTATCGAAGCCCCAAAATTGGAGTCAGAATAAATAACAAATACTTCATTACACCTGAAAGTCAACAACGGCAAATGAGCTGAAATCATGAAATAAATCAAAATGGAGCATGCCTTCCCGACATCATCAGAGCAGGATGTCTGATCGCAGCCTCACCTGTAATTACATCCACACTACTGCGCTATAAAAGGAAAGGACCGGGAGCCATGGCAACCACACACACACACACACACACAGCGTGCACTGTCAGGTCACATGACGTCATGTGCGTGCACAAGGCCAAGTGCGATGAGCGGCAGTGACAGGGGAACGCGGCGTGCTGCGTCAGCGCCGCCGGCGACCAAACACACACGCAGACACACACACGCTCGGACATGGAGGTTTTATCAGAACAGGCAGTGACACAATCGACCACCTGCTCCAGGATCCGCTGCTGCCCTTCAACCCGAGACACGGCGGGGATCAATCAAACCCCAGGAAATGGAAACATGGCTGAAGAGGAAGGGCTCCTTCCAAATAGAATCCGCGAGGATTTTTCCCTGGATTTCTCCAATCCTATCAAGTTCAAGGAACATCATCCTCGCGACAAACCAGAGGTCGGTTCTTGCAGCCTTCTGCGGAGCATTTGGGCCACCCGGAGCTTGTGGTGGACAACCTCAGCCCAGATTCCAAAACCTCCAACCTTGAGAGCCGGCGTTTGTTTGTCCCACATTAACACGAGTCCCTGAAGGACACCTAAGAGATATTTAAAGACACCCCCCGGACAGGGAGTGGAATCGCTGCTTCTCCTGGCCGAAGGTGGAGGTTGTTGAGAAAGTATTCCTCCACGTAGCGTCTGAGTCGTAGAAAGCCTCCTTTCAGTTTGATCCGCAACCTGAGAAACCCAGTCTGTTGCCATGGTAACTGGATTTGGAGTTAATTATTTTAACCTCTGAGCTTGAAATGAAACCAGACCACGGGCGGTGTCTTGACGTCCACGGTCGAGGCCGAGAGCCCTGCGGGACGAGGGATTCAAGTAGGTGCTCTCACCTCGCTGACAGGACCATCTGGAACCTGGTCTGAGGACTCTTGACCCCCAGGAACCTCCACCTAACCCCTGATCTTGCCCCGGATCTTCCATCGGTGCCTCCATTCAGTCATTCATTCCCTAAACGGCCCACTAAGAAAGAACTCTCCTTCGATAACAGTGCCGTTAGCTCCTCGGCTAGTTGGGAAGAGACCTTTAAAAAAAACAACTAAACAAAGACAACTTTCACTATCATTCACTTCTTCATATCTTCAGGGCGAGGGGCGGGATCTGACCTGGACTCCAACCATTCACCCGCCCACACCTGGGACCACCGAATAGTCTTCACTGAAGTTGCCGACTGCCGACCCAGGCAAGAGAATAAGGAGAGAACCCAGTTGCCAGAACCCGGTGCGTCAGAAAATATCATGGTTTCTGTCAAAGTACTGCAAACATTAAATACTATGCAGACACCCCAAACCTCCTGGGCCACTGCAGAGGCTTGGAAGAGGCTCCCGTTTTGACAGACGGAGCTGTACAGGCAATGCTGGCGAGTGATGGCAGAAGGCCTGCCTGCCCGTCGGCGCCGCCCCTTGGCGAGCAGACGAATCAGCCACTACGCCGCGTCGGAGTCAGAAAGCTCTGACAGGAAACATCGAGCGCCTGCAGAAAATGTTTGTGCGTCTGTCGTCTTTGTGCGTTCAAGTGGGGGGTGAATGTACAGCCTCCGGTTCTACCCGCCTCCTCCTCCCCGTCCTTAGGACCACAGAATCCCACCCAGAGATGCTACGGTAATCTGGTTCTCTTCTCAAGTGAACGGAAAGAGCAAATGAAAGGCAAATCTGAGTGGCAAAGGGCTGAGGCCGAACAAGACGAAAACAGTGGCTGGAGAGGCGATGGTGAGGAAGGAGAGGAAGCAGAAAAGCCCCCAGATGTTTCTTCGAGCAGCTAATCTGCATCCTAATAAGTGAGCAGGAAGCTAATCAGCTCGTACAGTTCAGCCTGTCAGTCACACACACACACACACACACACACACACACACACACCCATACCCATGGTTTCATCTCTCCTTCCAGTTCTGGACCTGGAGGACCTCCTCCAAGCTCGGCAGTAATCGCCTGCCCATCTGTCCGCCCCCCAAAACCCTCTGCCTGGAGCTAAACAAACAGGGGAACAAAACCCCCGGATTTGCGCAGGAATTAAGTGTTCAGCTTTTCTGTTCCTGTAAAACCCCAAAATAGGACAGTTTAAATTGATTCTTTGAGATGTCATACAGACAGGTGTGCAATAAATGTGCCATAAAGCCTGCTGGAAAGTTCTAATGGAGGGTTTTATTGTATCAGACTGATACAAACATGGGCTGAGTGTCCACTTTTATGATAAAAGCTCCTCCACACGGTTGGCTTCCTGTTTTGTTGGGCTGGGAAACAACAACCCCGATCGTCCTCGGCTCGGGTTTTCATGGATCCATCGATTGGCGGTAAGGTCCCTGACTCGTCAAGAGATGCTTGATAAACCGTCCGGCGCAGTTTCCGGAAACTCAGTTCAGGGGGTATTAAACTCCTAAATGACATGTCATTTGTGACAATAAGTCCAAGTAATAACGCTCTGCTAACCGGAGAATCGCAAGGAAACGAGAGCACGGCTGGTAGAGCTTCCCGTGTCCCATCGGCCCCCCTGTCTGAGGTCTGAACATCTGATACTGCCCTGACGGACACGAGAGGACCTTTTTACGAAGGTCCACACTTGGTCTCCATTCCCTCTGGTCTGAAGAATTCAGAATTTCAGAATGTTGAGCATGAAGAAGGCAGATCATTGCAGTGGGCTGTTCTTCAGCTGGAGGTTGGACCATTTTCTCATGTCAACCACGATGAAGATTTGGCTCTGGGGACAAGACACCTCATCCCTGCTTGGAAACCAACAGATGTTCAGAGGGGACAATGGAGATCCATTATCCATCCAGTGAGCACCCAAGATTGGATCCATGGAGGTCTATGTTGCTAAGGCTGGAGAACCTGGAGGACCAGGTCACCACCCATTTACTTCTTTGGCTAATTTACAAAACAAGGGACCTCAAATCTCAAACGTTTCCTCCCTTTTCAAAGCTGCTTGGCGTCAAAATTGGCGAATCCTGACAGAGAAGGAGCTCACGTCTGCACCTGAATAATGTTTGCTGCCACGGCAACGGAGGTGAGAGTTCTGACGGGATGCGGCAGCAGGAGACCAACGGCGATGGAGGATGTGAAGTCACAGCTCTGCAGGTTTGGGGTCGGCGCCGCGTGAAAAACCTGGCAGGAGCCCGGGACCTCCTGCAGGATCTGGAACAATCCGCGGCTGTCTGAGGTCAATGTGTGAGGGATTTGGAGCCACAAGGTCCACCGGCGTCATAGCAACACAAACACACACACACACACACACACACACACACACACACACACACACACACACACACACACACACACACACACACACACACACACACACACACACAAACACACACAACCACTTTACCGACC